>PVHX01003434.1:0-143570 GCA_004024805.1 Geosciurus inauris | reverse complement strand
CCCAAATAAGGAAGCTGATCAGCAGAGCTGCAAGCCAGATGTGACGTCACTAGTGGACACGCCTCCTGTCAATCAGCGAGTTTTCCTGACCCATCAGGAAGGACTATGGCCTTCTCTTCCTGTACCCAACCCCTCCCCTTCCTGACCGGGTTTTCTTGAAATTCTCTAAGCACGGAATCTCCGGCGCCATTTCTCCCTATCCGCTCTGATGGACGGGGAAATGGTCCGAGGGCTCGCCTTCCAATAAAGCCTTGCCGAGTGGCTTAATTCATCTTCTCCTGGTCCTGTGAATTTTACAATCATTAAAGAGGGAATACTTAATACTCAGATATATTAATATTCCTGGGTGCCCTTAGCATACTGCCTTGTACATATAAGGAGATACAATATTGAATTGTTAAATTTTCAAAGAACCTGCAAGATATCAAGAAATATCTAAAAATATCCCCCCTCAGTGGGGGGAACTGTATAAAATATTTTCTTTAATACACTTTTTCCCTGATATCTGTGAAGGATTGGTTCCAGGACCCCCACGGGTACTCGAATCCCTGGATGCTCAAGTATCTCACAAGTGGCATTATGTTTATATGTAGCTGATGCATATTTTTCCACATACTTTGTCATCTCTAAATTATTTACAGTGCCTAATATAATGTAAGCTATGTAAATAGTTGTAATATTGTATTGTTTAGGGCATAGTGACAAGGAAACAGAGTCTGTACATGATCATAGAAACAAACATCCTAGGCCCAATGACCTAGTACATTATCCATGGTTCATTGCATCTGCAGATGCAGAACCTGTAGAAAAGAAGGGCTACCTGTACTTTATTAGATGCATGATTCCTCTAATAATAACTCAGCAAAAAGAGACCTTGGAATACTGACCTTGTTTTTTTATTATTGGCTATAAAGTCCTTGGATTTCCTTCAAAGAAAGTATGCAAAATTTCTTAGACATCAGACAATAAAATTCATCTTCTTTTAATAATTTGCATCCATTTTTTGAAAATAAAAAGAAATAAACAACCAGGAGAATATACAAAAAACTGGCAGCCTTAACTAGTCACTGTTATTTTTAAATATCAAATTTATAAAATTGAGATATATAATTACAAATTGAAATGTGTTTGGGGGTGGCCTGCATCTACTTCATATAGAACAACAACAACAAACCCTCCCCCCACAAAAAAAAACAAACACCTTCAGACCGTTCATTAATAAGAAATATCAAAATGTTTCTTCCGAACCCACTTGGTAAGGGTGCTATCACATTGGTTATCCATGGGCTTCTTAACCTGCATATGGGATTTGCTGCAAAAGCTCCTAAAGCACAAAGCCTTGAAGGCAAATGAAAATAATAATCATAATCCCAATCATAAACCTAATAATACAAGGGTGATTAAATGTCACTCTCTAGGGAAGAACTAGATTGATTCTGTTTCATAAAGGGAGGAAAATACATTTTCCACAAATATGGCATTAAATATATGGCTGAAGCTGGGTTTCAAGTGAGGACTGGCAAATTGAGGAAAGATAATTACCTGCTTCTGCAAGGTTTCAGCACTTACCACATGCAGAGGTGAGTATATTGACTAAGCATCTCATTTGATATTAGCACATTTTAGCTGCTGAATACACATGAGCTTCCTTTGGTTTCCAACTTGCTAGCAACCACCTAATTAGATTCTGTCATCTCACCTCCCATCACCACTACCAAAAACGCCCTCTTTTAATCTTAAAATACACTCCCCATCTTTTACATAGCAGATCTCCATGGACAGGGCCTTCTGGAGGCTGGGAGAGAACTCACCTATACCTGGGGGCCTCCACTGTGCTTTTTTCTGCCTCCAGACAGCTCAATTTTTAACCACAAGCTACAGTAGGTAAAACAAAACAAAACAAAATAAAACAAAATCCCTTCCCAGGCACATAGCACGTCCTCTTTTATGTGTAGGCCGCTTGCTCAGGAAATCATTAAATGGAGGACCTGAAAGGTTGAAATTCATATTTATTCACATGTTTATCACAAAGCCATTTTCACCTCATTTTTCTCATTTGACCATTAAGTTTAGGAAGGAAAATAATAAACTGGTTTCATTTATTCATGTTATTTCTTATAAATGTTTTCATCACTTTGTAATTGTCCTATTTATTCATTAAAACAAGTCATTCTCATAGAGATTATCAAATAACAATCTCAGCAAAACAGGTTTAGTTTGCACTAACTTTGAGATAGGACAGAAATAAATATATGTCCACATTATCTCTCTCTTCAAGAATAAGGGATAAAATAAAAAGAATTCACATTATTTTGAATTACACATTTTAATACAAAAATTATCCAGAAACCAGTGAAAGTATTCTTTTTTTTTTGGCCCTTGTATGTAAAGTTATTAATTGACTTGTTTCATTCACTGGGTTCTCACAGACAGGTTTAAAAAAAAGAAAACAAAAAACATGAACCATAATAATCTAAAAATCAAAATAATAAATGCATTAATTTAACTGGTACAGTGATCAATGTTTATGCTCTAATTCTTTATTTCAGAATGAATTATATAGTGGAAAGTCACAGCAAATCCATAACTTGAAAAACCGCAAGTTTCTTTTCACTTCCTTATTGCTAAAGCAGAAGTCATTGTTACATATTTGAAAATGTCTGTATAAGCATGGTAGTGTATACAGAAATTTAAAGAAATTAAAATATATACATAAGTTAATCATGTACATATGTTTGTGTCAGCATGTATATGTTTATGTGTGTATATATGTATATATATACACACATATATGTATATGAAATACACATGTAACCAATTTAAAGTAGGCCATAAAAAGAAACTGGGGTTTGTTTTTGGTGGTGTTTGCTCTTTTGTTTTAGGCAAGAGATAGGATGACAATGAAGGCTGATTGGTTTGTTCAGTTCTGTAATGTAAATTTTTAAAAAAATTAGGAGCACTGATTGCTACTTTGTTTAGGTTTTGATGCTCACAACATGTTCTAAGATCATTACATTAATTTTAAATGATATTAGGTTTTCAAGTAAAATGAAATACACCTAAAGTATTTGTTGTAAGTTCAACAGACAATGATACTATAAGTTGGTTTAAAAAATGGAGAGAGGAGAAAGAATGAAGGAAGATAAAGAGAGAACAACGAGAGAAAATAAGCTGTGGCACCAGAGCATCATATTTTTGAGCCTGATGTTTGTCAGCTAAGTAGGAAACGATGCCAGGCGAGTGTACTCACAGTTGTCCAATCTGTTTCTTTGTGAGGTGCTCAACCTTCCTGACTACTCCTTGTTAGCACAATTTCTTTCTGTCTCTCTTATTTCAGCTTCTGCATGTCAGACAGATTCAATGTTTTAAGACTGTCTGTACTCCTTATTTGAACAATAAAAGAGAAGGAAAAGGGGCTGAAAGGGTTCTAATTTTTTATAAAAATTAATAATCACTTACTTATAATTACATAAGCTTTAGGCTAACTAATGCTACATATAATTATGCACATTTCAAAATTATTTAAAATTTTGGTTGCTTAAAAATTTTAATTCTGATAAAATATTTGGTGAGATTACTGTTCATCCAGTGACCTTGCATTCACTGACATTGGAGAAATCAAACTGGGGTTCCCAACAGGCAAAAGATTTATTTTGGAAAGAAACACAACTTCTTATGGATGGGAATGGTCTTACATTCTCAGAGTGCCTTTGCTTCTTTTGTCTGGAGCCTTGAATCTCTTTCTACCGTCTGACTATAGCACATTTGACTATATTGTGCTTGAATATTTTAAAAATAGCATAATCTTTTTCAAATTGAACATTTTGGTTATATTCTTCTTAGTATTTTCTCTGTATGTAAGGTTCAGATAACTTATTTTTTTAAATGTAAATTTCAAATAACTTATGTTTTAAGAATTAAGTCCAAAGTGTGCTGATTTACACAGCTCAGTAATAAAGTACTACTGTGGCTCTTGTTCCACATACGCTAAAAGTTGGAATTGTGAATCATTTTCACTTTATCTTCTAGAACCTTTTAAAAGCTGATGTAGCACTTGAACTTCCATCTGTGAGTCCTTTGTGTTATTTTTGGCGCAAGCCTGGCTGTACAGTGACTTACACAAAATACTTAAAATTTATGCTACCAGAGATAGAGATCAGCACAAGAGCTTTTGCTGGCTTCTGCTTTTTAACATTACTTTTCATTTAAAAGCATAACCTTTTGATGTGTGCAGACACAACATATCTGCAATTATATAATTATCTGATGCATATGCATAATGCTGAAATTACACATGCTCCTCTGTGCTCATTTAGCTGACAGTATAAAAAATGTCATGTTCTAGCAGTCCATTGGAAGCAGCCAGAAGAAAATATTCACAAGTGTTCTTAAGCTATTAAGCAAAATAGTTAGTAGACCAGTTTCTTTGCTCCACTCCAATTTATTTTCTTTAAAAATATTTAGAAACTTTAAATATCAGTTTAATTAGTTTTGAAATTCTACAAGTGTTTATATTAACTTAGGCTAAAACAGATAAACAGTTCAAATTTTTGCTGAAGAAGTATTTGTTGACCACTTCTTTGGTAATTTTAGGTCCAAAATTGAATATCAAAAGTAGAAAAAACAGAGAAAAACATAAGTAGAACAAAAAGAATAGTAAAATTTTCAGCCAAATTTTGCAAAACAAACATATCTTAAAATAATTTCAGATTCAGTAACAATCATATGCTTGCCTTTTGGTTTCATTCAGACCTTAGATTTTTAAAAGAAAATATGAACACAATGGTGTTTTCTTTTTTCTTTTTTCAATTAGACTCAGTTCAAATAAGATATAGTCTTGCAGAACCTTTAATGTGGCTATTTAAAAAAGTGTTCCTGTTTATAGATTACAAGAAACAAAGAAGAATATGCATGTGTGCCCTCTGCTGGCAAAGGAAAGATCATTAGCTTTTTCTACAGACAATAGAAACAAAATCCTGAAGGCAGAATAGCACATTATATTCAAAGACATTTTACAGAAGGAGTAAAACAGATTTGAATTAAAATTAAGTAAATGTCTTGAAAGAACCGTGGGCAAGTTTTGGTATCATGTTTATTACAAGATTACATAAGGTTATTGGAAAATAACAATGATATATTCTACTCTTCAAATATATATATATATGTATATGTGTGTGTATGTACGTGTGTGTATGTGTGTGTGTGTATATATATATATATATATATATATATATATATATATATATAACCTTAAACATATAGTTGGATTCATTCCATTAAAGTTATCAGAGACAAAATAGAACTAGATTATTTTATAATACTAATTTAAGCTTTGCAAATTTTTGACCATAAGTATAATGTATTTGTCTCAGTCTTAAATAGTAGATAAATTAAGTATTAGAATTATTAGAATACTAATCTTTTTTACTAAATTGAATTCATCTTAAGTCTATCTAAAGTCTTGGAATATAATATCTAAACTGAATTTGAAGAAACAAGATTATTTTTAGAAGATACAACAAAATTAATCTCCTCCAGAAACTTTGTAAAACATAGACGAATGTTCCCCAAACTGGAAATACTTGCAGGGACTGTAAATGAGAAATGGTGATGTGATCAATGCATTATTGTCAACTTGGAAGAATGTGACAATAGTGCCCTGGAAGAGTTGAGCTGCGGCCTGGTTTGGTCTATTCTCATCAAGTGACTGGATGATAAAATGTAGAATATACAAGTGGCATGAAGGAGCCAAAGACTGATTGGATAATGATGTTTTGATGGTGAAAAGTTGCAAGAGTTAATGTTCCCAAACTCCTTGTTTTAAAAATGAGAAACCCAAGGCCTAGAAAGATTAAGTAAGATTAAAAATTTTGAAAGAATCTAGGTCCGGTGATATGGCTCAGTAATAGAGCAAGTTTAAAAGAAACTATAGTAAAATAAAGAAGTAATCAGAGAGAATGAAATTTAATAAAGACAATTGTGGAACTTTATATTGTGGAAAAGGAAGAAAAATATCCCATCAATCTGGCAGGAAAAATGATATGGCGTCAGAGCTCATTAATATTTTTTAAGAAAAATTTCATACTTGTCTGATGTTGATTCATAGCCAACTTTTTTTAAAAATATTTTTTTAGTTGTAGATGAACACAATACCTTTATTTATTTATTTTATATGGTGCTGAGGATTATACCCAGTGCCTCACACGTGCAAGGCAAGTGCACTACCACTGAGCCACAACCTCAGCCACATAGCTAAGAGTAAATAATGGAGTATGCTTTATGGAAATAGATTGGGTTTACCATATAGACACAGTAGCAGCCAGTCAATCAGAATGTAACAGAGATTAACACTCTGTTCATCTGTGGGTTTATTACTGGCCTAGCACCTCTAACAGATATCCAGCACATTCAGATTTCACATTTATGTTTCCTCAGGAAAACAACAGAAATATCAATCTGCCAAAAAGGGAACTAGATGAAATATGCAATTATTTTAATACATGTAGGAAGTACACACATAGTAAGCAAAACCTCCAGAGGAAAGGAGCCTGCCATTCTCGGTAAGTAAAAAGGCATAAAAGGCCATTTGCCGGATGAAAGAGTAGTCACTGAGATGTAAAAATGTCTTAGATGAGGAAATACAGAAAGGGATGTGAGACAGCTGGATCTGAAAAAAGCCCATGCAGAGGTTTAATCTATGATAAATGTAACAGACTAGAGTCAAGTTACATGTATATATTCTGTTGGGGATGTATGTGGAATGAGAGTTCAAAGGAGGTGAAAGCTTAATTAGGTGATACATCCATTTTAAAAAGACAAATTAAACATATATCTATTCTTTTTCAAATGTTTTGTAAAGATGTTGGAAAGATAGAAAGCTAAATTTGAGAAGATGCACAAAACCTATTAACAGATTGAGGATGCCAACCAAGACATCATCAGACCATCACAACTGTAGATCATTTGTGCCATTTATGTTAAACCTTACACCATGGTGAACTTTAATAACACTGCAGTAAAGGAAAGTAATGGCTATGAAGTGGGATCAAAAAGCTAAAACATAATTCTTCCACTTAATACTTTATATAGGGCTAGAATATAGTTAGACGGTATTTGAATGGGGGAGGTATGCCCTGTGTTACTATACTTCACTCTCAGAAAAATAGACAAGTCTTACCATTGGAAATTTTGCTACTAGCCAAGGTTATAAGATCTTTTCTAGTTTGCTGTGTGGATGCAATGGGACTATGCTTTTAAATCTTACTTTAAATATCTAGTAAGTAATCGGAGGAATGACAGCTATCCATTTGCACCAAGAATATATTGACACTTCCTTGTCATTATTAAGATTAATAAGGAGTAAGGATTCTGGGTTTTGCTTTCCACTCCTCCTTTTTTTTTTATCATCTATGTTATTTTGGTTTCCTACGAAATTAGTGGCGCAAAGTAATTATAATACTCACTGTTGTGATTTTCATATTTCCTAAAAAATGAATTATAGTATTCAAATAAGGTCAGATTCTATAGTTAGAAGTGATCTTTAAATTTTTAACATTAAATTAACCATACTAAAAATTTATATGCAATGGGAAAAAAATATGGCCTTTGTATTTGAGCAGATCTAGTTTTATAATATAGTTTCTTTCAGTATATGAATATTCAATGTATTGGAGAACTCTGGAATTTAGACATTCTGTAGATTTTGATCAATAGCTCCAGTTGTTTCTGAGAGCATCCTATGTGTTAGAAGATTGTTCCACCATATTTAAGTGACTGTTTTATAAACAGAAACTTGATCACACTTTCATTTGTGTTCTTAGAAAGACAGCAATGAAAATAAAATATATTTAATATATTTAAACATTTAGCCCAGCTTTATCTTTTTCTAAATAGCTACCACCCTTTCCTCTGACAGCAAATTTAAGATAACTACTGTTTTACAAATGTTTTGTAAAGATGTTGGAAAGACAGAAAGCTAAATTTGAGAGGATGCACAAAACCTATTAACAGATGGAGGGTGCCAACCAAGACATGATCAGACCATCACAGCTATAGACCATATGTGCCATTTATGTTAAACCTTACACCATGGTGAACTTTAAATAACACTGCAGCAAAGGAAAGTAATGGCTATGAAGTGGGATCAAAAAGCTAAAACATAATTCTTTGTTGACTTGTATGAGTAGAGTTGTGGACAAGAGGATAGGAACAGGACAAAGTCATTAATACTGGTGGCACAGCATAGAGCTTGTCTTGAACTTTCTACCCATAATTTGAGATTCTATTTCTCAGCCATTCAAGAAAAATTTTTCTCCTTTGAAAAGAAACAAAATGGAGTTCATTGTGATACATTTTCTTTCTTAATATGTTCATCAGGTTTGTAATAAATTATAAAATTATAATTAACAGATCCAACCTTTTGTTTCTGTTCACAGCATCCCTGTGCATTATCAAGACAACTGAAGAGATTGATTCATTCAGTCAACAACTGAAGAGAGATTGATTCACCTATTTGGATTTTGTCTGTTCTTTGGCTTGATTAAAATTCCTACCAAGACCACAAACAGCCATTTTTTTTTTTTTTGCCAATTGCTTAAAATGAATTTTGGTTGCTCTTACCAGAATTGAAAAATAATGTTGAGAAGACTTAAAAAATCTTAAATGTCTGTACTTTCAGCTTCTGGTTGTTAAACTTAAACCAATCTGTTCATTTTTTCCTTTGTTTCTTGGATGGTTTAAAATATTTCTCTTACCCAGTGCACAAATCTCATTCTTTTCTAGTTGGTACACCATGGAATTTATTTCTTCCCTTTTGTGTCAAAGAGACTTGGCTGTTATCAAAGATTTTTCTAAATAGCAAAGCATATATCCCAAGGACAACCTTGATAAAGTATTCTTCCCTCAAGATCAATATGCCACCTAGAATCTCATAAGAATTTTGAATTAAAAAATATAAATGGTTGCTCTAAAGAGATATTAATCTGTCATAAATATATCAGTGATGAATTTCTATTGTCTAATGAAATTAATAAGTGTGCATTTTTAGTAATGTTACTATTAACTATAATAATGAGATAGAAGAGATATCCTTTGACTTTCATTTGTGTTCTTAGAAAGACAGCAATGAAATTAAAATATATTTAATATATTTAAACAATAGGAAGTGCATTTTTAGTAAGAAAAAAAGCCTGATCAGAGACTTTAAAAGGGCTAGGAATGAGAAACAATAATTTTATAAAGTCATCATGTATAGGGCTAGAATTCTCTGCTATGATTATCAGACAGGTCAGCTCAAAGACATTACAAATCCTTTCAGAGAGAGGAGTAAAAAGTAATTATTGTCCTATGAAATAATAGGATAATTAACTACTCTTAATATGCTAATAATTAATTAATCAGTAAAACCTGTGATTTGAGTAATAAAGGGGACAATATTGGCTGTACTTAGATGCTTAGTTGGGCAGTAGTTCTATAGCACAAAAGCAGAAACGATTTTTGAGTTACCTTATACTGAAAATATTAAAATCACAAAATTATTACAGGTGTATTTGAAATAATTTTCATTTCTCTCTAGTCTCTTATAAAGAATATATTTATTAAAAATTAAGAATTTGTGAGTCTGCTCACCCAGTGAATGTTCATTAGGGTTATAACTTGATAGTTCCTTAGGCCAGTAGTCATGCCTACAGAAATCCGGCTGTCTAGGTAGTTTCAGGAAGAATCAACTTCTCTAGTCTCAGATTGGTAAAACACTAAGTTCTTTAAATGGTCTCTTTTAGTGGAAATCTATAAGAGGAAGATTATTGGAATGTGAGAATGACAATTGAAGACTCAGAGGTCTCTGTAAATCATAAGTGGAGGATGAATAAACTTTGTCAAGTTTTTTTATTTTTGATTATTAAGATTTCTTAAGAGCAGTTTTAGGTTCATAGCAAAATTGAAGGAAGGTACAGTTTTTTCATATATCCCCTGCCCCTGCATGTACAAAACCTCCCCTATTGTCAACATCCCACATCAGAGGGGTACATTTGTTATAACTGATGAACTTACATGAACACATCATAATCACCCAGTTCAAGAGTGAATACATTAGGGTGCACTGTTGATGGTGTGCATTCCATGGGTTTAGACAAATGTATAAAAACACATATTTATTATCATAGTAACATACACATTATTTTCATTGTTGGAAAAATACTCTGCTTGACTTATTTATCCTTCTCTCCCCGAAACCCCTGACAACCAGTGATGTTTCTATTGTCCCCATAGTTTTATATTTTTCAGAATGTCACATATTTGAAATAATCCCATATTTACCTCTTTCAGATTCCTCCTTGCCTTTTCATGGTTTAGTAGCTCATTTCTTTTTTTGTTACTAAATAACATTCCATTGTCTGGATGATCCAATGTATCCATTCACCTATTTAAGGACATCTTGTTTGCTTACAAAGTTTTGACAACTATGAATAAAGTTGCTGTCAACATTCAAGTGAAGGTTTTGTGTGGTCATTAATTTTCAACTCTTTTTGGTAAATACCAAGGAGTACGATTACTGGTAGTATTAGTTTATTTAATTTTGTAAGCAACTATCAAATTGTCTTTCAAAGTTACTGTATCATTTTTCTTTTTCTACCTGCAATGAATGAGAGTTCTTGTTGCTCTACTTCCTTGTGAGTACTTGGTGTCAATGATTTGGATTTTGGTCATTCAAATAGGTGCATGATAGTGTCTCATTGTTTAATTTGCAATTTCTTAGTGAAATATGTAGCACATCATTTCATATGCTTATTTTTCCATGTTTACAGCATTTCTTTTCTAATGAGGTGTCTCTTAAGAACCGATTAGAGCAAAATCATCAAAGGTTTGTAAATAGCGAAAATATGAGCAGCTTTAAATTTTGAAAAATACTTCTGATATTTGTTGCAGTAATAATCCATGCAAAAGATATCAGCTTGGGCTAGGATGAGAGCAACCAAATGGATTACAGAGGAAAAAGTCAGGAGAAATTTGTAAGGCAAAAATGTTTTTAAATAACAATCATTTTATATTATGATATCAAAGTACAACTTTGAATTTAAAGCATACAATTAAGAAAAAACAAGGACAGAATATTCATGACACTGGAGTAAGCAATAATTTGATATGACACCAAACAATACAATAAAAAAGAACAGATATGATGAGCAATTTAAAATTAGAATGTTTTGTGCATCAAAAGATACTTATAGAGTGAAAAGGCAATGCATGGAATGAGAAAAAATATTTTCAAATCATTTATCTTATAAGACATTAATATCCAAAATATATGTGTGTGTGTGTATATATATATATGCACAGATAGATATATAGATACACACAAATTCCTACATTTTAAAATGAAACAAAAAGATTTAAAAACAAGTAATAGATTGAACAAACATTTCTACAAAGAAGATACACAAATGGCTAATAAACACATGTAAAGTTGTTCAACATTAAAAGCTACTGAAAAATGGAAATTAAAACCACAATGGAATGTCAATTTTAATATATTACAATAGCTCTTATGGAAAAAAAAAGCTAGGAGATAAGTACATGAAAGGATGTGGAGGAACTGAAACCCTAATGCATTGCTAGCAGGGATGTGAAGTGGTGGAACCAGCATGAAAGACTCATGGTGATTTTTGAAAGGATCAAAAGAATTTTTCTGTGATACAGAAATTCTATTCCTGGGTATATGCCCCAAATAAGTCAGGATCTAGAAGTCTTTGGTAAACACAGTTCATGGCAGCATTATTTATACAGGCCAAAGTAGAAGCAATTCAAAATTCCACCAAAGAATGAATGGGTAAATAAAATGCATATATTGGAATATTATTCTGTTATAAAAAGTAAGAAAAATTTCACAAAACTACAACATGCATGAAACTTGATGGCATTATGCTTCATGAAATTAAATAGTCAGATTGTAAGTACACTTAGATAACATTCTAATAGTAGGAAAATTCACAGAGACAGAAAGTAGAATAGTGATTGCCAGGATGTGTGGTAGTGAGTAACAGTGATTTACTATTTAATGTGTTTCATTTGGGGGAAGAAAAAAAGTAGATAAATCATGGAGATAGTGGCCAATTAATTTGAATATATGTAATGTTACCAAATGGGACACTTATAAAGTTAAAATGCTAAAGTTTAGCTTATGCATTTTAATGGTATTCATTTTGTGAAGCAAGAACAATATAGTCAGGAATACATTATTTTTCTTGACCCCAAGTTCATCGTCTTTTTATTACCAAGAGAGAGATAGAGAAAAGAGCATGAACTTTATATTAAGTAGATATTGACTTTAGATAAGTGATTTAATTCCTGTGACCTTCAGCTTTTTTTCAGTACAAGGGTAGTAATAATTGTTATGTCAAAAATTTTCTGTAAAAATTAAATTTAAAAATGTAAGTTAAGCCCTTAATAGTCAGCAAATAAAAGCTATTCTTGCAGCATGTATCTCTAAAAAGTTACTTGTTTAAAAAATATGTTCTATAAGTTTGATATGTACTTTGGCTTTTAAAAAAGAAATGTCACATATGTATTTTACTATTAAATATTGTGACTTCCAGTGTAATCAAGGGTATATATAAAAATTGTGACTTTCAACATTGCACACATTTTGGGGTAGACTTTTGCAGTAATGGTCCCTAATTGGTCAATGCTGATATGCATATGAAGTTTTATGAAGTTTTATTCCATGTTAACTATGCATTGACTATATGACTTGCTTCAGCCAATGAAAATTTCAAATATGACTTAAGCAAAAATTTAAAAAGCACTTGCACTGTGGGATTTTTCTTCCTTCTTTGCTGCTCCTGGGATCACCATGACTGCCCCTATAGTGCAGGCTAGTCTCCTGGAGGACGATTGACCACATGGACCTTGAGCTTAGCTGTGGTCCCCAAGGCCAAGAACAACAATTGCCAAGACAAGTCAGCTTAGACCAAACAGCCTCACTGAGACACTATCTGACCAAAGAGATACCAGATTGATTCAAACCAGAATTGCTCAGCAAATATGCAGAATCATGGAAATAATAAAGGTTTGCTATTTTTGATCGTAAGGTTTTGAAAAGTTTTTATACAGCAAAATCTAATTGAGGTATATCAATCACCTCCAGTACTTAGTAAGATGCCTAGAACCTAGTAGTAAATTATCAATACATACTTGAGGAAGTCCAAAATCTTTATTTAATGACTTTATAATATTATATGTCCTGATTAATTTCTAAAATGAATAAAAAGCAATGTTCCTACTAGAAATTGATTTGTCTTACATGATTTCTTTCTATCTTGTTAATGGTTTTAAAATATTACTTTCTTAAACTTATGTGAGACTAATAAGCCATAAAGATCAAATGTCATTTTGGTAATGATTTTGAAATTTTGGTTTGCATGAACTAACTCCTAGTAATTAATTCCAGGTATCTTAGTTTAGACTACTATAATTAAAGACCATAGATTTGGTGTAAAACAACAGATATTTATTTCTTATGGTTTTGAAGGCTGAAGTCTGAGGTCAGGGTGTGAACATGGTTGGATTCTAGGTGAAGGTCCTCTAACTGGTCATGTCTTCACGTGGTCTTTCCTTGATAGATGCACAAAAATAAAGAGGTCTTGTGTCTCTATCCCCTTTTTATAGTACAGGCATTGACCCCAAGATGAGGGTTGCTGACTAACACTAATTACCTCCCAAAATTCTACCTCCAAATACCATCACATTGGAGACTAGGATCTCAACATCAATTTGGGGGAACACAAGCATTCAGTCCATAGCATCAGGAAAAGATATTTTATACATGCATCTATATACTCTGTTAAAAATATGAATGTGTGTGTGTGTATGACTCATAAATACAAGTGGTTAAATTTTACCTTATCTTGAGGATTATGCAAAACTATGGTATATGATTTGGAAAGTTATCACAGTAAAGATGAAAATTTTGTTAAAACCAGACTCTGAAGAAATTTTTATATACCTTGAAGGCTGATATCTCACACAAAATAAACACCAAAGTATGTGCTATGACTTACGAAGCACCACATAATCTGGTTAATGTCACTCTTTGGCTTCATTTGGATCTGCTTGCCTTCTCACTCTCTCCACTAAGACCAGGATAGTCTTCATTTGTTCTTCAAACTTGACTATCATGCTCACCTCAGGATCTTTGCACTTGATAATTCTGATGCCTGGATAATATTCATATGGCTAGTTAATTCCTTTCCTTCAGTTTTTTTTTTTTTTAATCAAAATCCACTTTCTCAATGATGGATTTCCTGGTTCACCTATTTAATTGTTCACTTCTGTGATTTCTATTTTTTCCTTAATGAATACTACTGTCTCATAGTCTATTTACTGTACTTGAGTCTCAGCACCCAGAAGAGTGACCGACATATAGTAAAAAACTACTGAACAGAGAGCCTAAAGAATAGGTGAAAATCTTTACCATCTGCACCTCAGAGCATTAATCTCCAGGATATAAAAAGAACTCACAAACAACATCAAAAACAAACAAAGAACCCCAAACAATCCAGTCAATAAGTGGGCAAAGGAACTGAACAGTCACTTTACAGAGAAGAAATATGAATGGTCAAAAAAACATAAAAAAAGTCCGACATCTTCAGCAATTAAAGAAATGCAAATTAAAACTACACTGAGATTCCATCTCACTCCAGTCAGAATGGCAATTATCAAGAATACAAACAACAATAGATATTGGTGAGGATGTGGGAAAAAAGTTCACTCATACATTGCTGGTAGGACTGCAAATTGGTGCAATCGCTCTGGAAAGCAGTATGGAGATTCCTCAGAAAACTTGGAATGGAACCACCATTTGACCCATTTATCCTACTCCTTGGCTTATACTCAAAGGATTTACAATCAGTATACTAGAGTGACACAGCCACATCAAAGTTTATAGTAGCTCAATTCACACCAGCCAAGCTATAGAACTGACCTAGGTGCCCTTCAACAGATGAATGGATAAAGAAAATGTGATATATATACACAGTGGAATATTACTCAATTATAAAGAATGAAATTATGGCATTTTCCAGGAAATGGATGGATCTGGAGAATATCACACTAAGTAAAATAAACCAGTCCCAAAAAACCAAAGGTTGAACGTTTTCTCTGAGATGTGGATGCTCACCCTTAACAAGGGAGGATAGACAGGGGAAGTATAGAAGTTCCTTTGAATTAGACAAAGGGGACTAAAGGAAAGGGAGGGGGAATGTGAATAGGAAAAACAGTAGAATGAATTGGACATAACTTTCCTGTGGTCATATATGAATACATGACTAGTGAAACTCCACATCATGTTCAACCACAAGAATGGGATCAAAATTGTAAAGTGTTGCACCCCATGTATGTATAATATGTCAAAATATACCCTACTGTCATGTATATCTAAAAACAACAAATAAAAAAGACTCCTAATATATGCTGATTTTTTGAAGAAATAAAAGAAACACAAGAGTTCATATTCCTATGTATTTTAGTGTGTCTGCAAATTAACTGGACATTATATGGAAATTTCATGTAAATGTAAATATACTTGCATATTATTGGAAGAAAGTCTCTAATTTTCATCATGTTCAACAGATTTCTTGGTACAGCAACCCACAATGTGACAAGTAATTGATACGAAGAATTTAAATATTTTTTTGAAGGGGAGAATTGAGAGTCTGAGGTCTTTTGAGAAAGATGGTGACCAAAGTAGCAGTACTAAAGAAAGATTATTCAAGCAGAATGATGGATTCAAGTAAGAAAGAGATTAAAGGCAAAGATAACAGTCACGGTGTGATTGTAGTAAGTAAGATAAGCAAGAAGGAGCTCCTGAGCTGAAAGCATGGTTTGGGGAAAGGAAAGAAGCATGCCTGCTCATTGTGTGCAAATATGGTCAGTATTGCTACTATGCTTCAATGTGGGGCCACTGCTGAAATGGAAATCAAGTATAAAATTATGAAAGGTATGTGCTTATTTTAAATCAATATGAAAAAACAAAACAAAACAAAAAAAAATGTAAATCCATACAAATTAAATTGCTTATGTAAAAAGTGTGTGACCTGAAAAAATTGCAAAAGAAAGGAAGAAGTATGAAATAAAAAATATGGGCTGGAAAAAAAAAATAAAAAAAAATAAATCAAACAAAAATTCAAATGATGGGAAGTTGTGGACTGAGATAAATCAATGATAGAAAACTTTCTCACCACAGGAACCAATCATTTCAACCTCACCTCAAAGTCATCTTTTCTTTCTACCTACCATTGCCAAGAGTACATTTAGTTATGAGAAAGATGATGAGCAGTATTTGTGAAGTTCCTTAATTATTCTGGAATAAGACACAATTACATGTTATTTACTGCTTTTAATCTTGTGATTAACCATGAATGCAGTGAGTATTTTAGTGTTCAGCAAGAAACTTAATTTATTATTTGGAAAACAGCTTAATGTAACATATTTGAAACACTTCACTGATGTATTCCTCATAGCAGAGAGGAATATAAACATGTAATTTTGAGAATTGACCTTTCACATTAAATTAATTCTAAGTCCCATGTTGCATATGCATTCTCATCAATAATTTAGCTATGTAATTTTGATGAAAATACTACTTAAAATTATTCATTCTCCCTCTCAACTATCTCTTGGCATTGACCCTAACTGCTTTCTCAGACCTTAGCATTCAAATCCACCAATTGCTAGAAGTCTGATTGCTTTTTTAAAATACACCTGTAGTTTCTCAAAATCATAAGATAAAATTGAAATTATGTATGCAATCATACACATTCCCTCATGTTCTGACTTTGCTTTCCACTCTTGTTTTGTGTTTTCACTACTTCCACAGGCTATTCTTTTTCATTCCATTTTCTGAAACAAGATGCCATTCTCTCTACCTGATGAATGCACTTGTTCTTCAAGTCTCATTTTCACGGACTCTTTTCTCTTGCCTAGACAGTTTCATTCTTTTCCAATTTTCAGGACTTTGTATATTTCTTTTTTTAAAAATATTTTTAGTTGTTGATGAATCTTTATTTTATTTATTTATTATTTACATGTGGTGCTGAGGATCGAACCCAGTGCCTCACGCATGCTAGGCAAGCACTCGACCACTGAGCTATACCTCCAGCCCCTGTATATTTCTATTGAAGCACTATCCTGTCAAATGATAATGGTCTGGCAATTTCTTAAACATCATTTTATGTCCAGTGCCTAGCTTGTGGCCAGTACATAATTAATTTTTGCAAAGATAAAATTTTCACCCAAATAATGACTCTGTGTTCCAGGTTAAAAATGTGAGAAGGAAAAGAAAATACATCACTTATGTTTTGCAAATGGTGCTGCTTAAGTTTAAGGCATGCTTAACTGCTGCTATTCAATGGATGCATCTGTGGAACCTCAGTTGGCCTTTGGTGGACTCTCTCTGTTATGGCTCCCATAATGAGGATGCATGGACATCTAAGAATGAGAGGGGATAGAAAGAAAAGTGATTAGAAATGAATTGAGGAATCTGTTACTTGGCTTCTATCACTTCATGCATAATGGCTTCTGGAACTATAGACAGCTGGGTAGGAAAGCACTAGCCCTCAAAGGAGATAAACAAATGCTAACCATTTTAATCCTTGCTGTGACTATGCAGGTAAAAAAACCCAAAACAACAATAAAGCAAAAACCCAACAAAGAAAAGCAATTGCTCCCTCTGTACCAAGGAAATTTCAGCAGCCAGGACAGCTGCCTTCATCCAGCCACTTCTTTTCTGGTATATAAATATTAGACCGTCCCAGGAATTCTTGGCAGGCTGACCAGAGAGGTTTCTAATCTCACTGTCTACCCAACCTAACCATCTGGAAGTGGAATGTTCTCACTAAAATGATTCACTCTGTGTTTACAATAGACTGCCAGAGACTGGCACAAATAGCCTTGCCCCATACCATAGTTGTGTTATTTTAAACCTGGAAGTAAACAGTGGCTCCAACTGCTGAAGGTACCAAAAGTCGGCTAGTTTGTGAGAATGGACTTCTAATATTTATGCATGACAATTAGACTGAATTCCACTTATTAAAGTGTCAATTTTCATTCAAAGTAAAACAATGATTTTTATTTTAAAATAACAGTTTATACATTAACATGTTTAAACACAGTTTCTGTATTCTTGCATGAAACAAACTTAAGATCTCATCCAATATATCTTACTTTATCTTATTCATACTACTTATTTGTTTATTTCTATGTTATCAACAACAATATGTACCTGTAATATGACAAAGATATCCACATCTTGTGGTAGAGAATAATAAAGCCTTTTCAAGAATAGTTGTATTGTTGGGTGCAGTGGTGGAAGCCTATAATCCCAGCAGCTCGGGAGGCTGAGGCAGGAGGGTCACAAGTTCAAAGCCAGCCTGAGCAATTTGTCAGGACCCTTGAGCAACTCAGCAAGGCCCTATATCTAAAAAAAATATTAAAAAGGATTGGAGATGTGGCTAAGTGATTAAGCACCCCTGGGTTCAATCCCCAGCTCATAAAAAGAGCTTTATTAAAAAAATTATTTGCCTTCCCCTCCCCAAAATCTCATGAGAATGTGGTGAACAATGAGAAAAAGTAAATCATGTGCAATTGTCCCTCTGTATCCATGTGCAATTGGTTCCAGGACATCTTGAATATACATAAATGTGTAGAAGTTCAAGTCCCTTATAACAAATGAATAGTGTTCACACATAACCTATATACTTCCTCCTATATACATTAAATCATCTCTAAAGTATTTGTAACAACAAATTTCATGTAAATAGTTGCTGTATTGTTATGCTTAGGGAATAAGAAAAAAAGTTGGTACATGTTCCTTACAGATACGTTTTTCCCCAGGTATCTTGTATCTGAAATTGGTTGAATCCTTGCATGTGAATCCATATGGATAAGGAGATCAGACTCTCCTTGATTCAGTAACCCCTTTCTTTTTCTTTCCCCAGTAATTCAGTACTGTAACATCTGTAAAACATGTTTCATTAAGAAAAATAAGATGGACCAAAATGTTATTAGTATATGTAAACATAACTTTATTTTATTTGATCTTGACATGTTGCCTGACATGTATTTTATTTTGTCATCATCTGTTTATAAGCTTCAAAGCGGTTCCCTATAGATCTAAGATACTCAAATAAGATTTTGCAAAAATATTGTACTAGCCTTGTGTCCATCAACAGAAGAATAGATAAAGAAAATGTGATACACTCACACACACACAGAGTGGAGTTTTATTCAGTCACCAAAAAAACCATGAACTTATGTCTTGCAGGGAAATGGATGGAACTTGAGACCATTATAAGTGAAATAATACAAACTCAGAAGATCAAGGGTGTCATGTTTCTCTCATATGTGGAAGCTAAAGAAGAAAAAGAAAAAGAATAGTGGCCAGAGGTGATGGCGGGGAGTATCACGAAAACACAAGGGAGATCAGTAGAGTAGAAGAAAGGAACCAGGGGAAGGAAGGAAGGAAATCAAAAGGGAAATATAGGAGAATGATATTGGCCAAATTATATTGTTATATTTTGGGCATGTATGAATATGAAACAGCAAGTCCCACCATCATGTACAATTATGATGCACCCATGGAAAAATATGGAAAAAATAAAAGCAGAGTAGGTGATAATAATAATAAAAAAATGATTAGACAATAACATGCAAACACTAGCACTAGTTCATGAAAAGAAATATCCATCTAAAAATGATCTAGCTCTACTTTATTAGGAAGAGAAAGATCCAGTTTTGGGCTCTTGCCCTTAACGTTAATAAAGCTATGCTTCCATCTAAGAGTGCTCTACTTCAGCACTCTGCTTGGTATATGGCTTGAGACCATATCACAAAATTCCCTGAGAGTAGCATTTTCATTCTACTTAGATAGTTACAGATAGTTTAATGACTATGTGTGTAAGTTAAGCAACAATATTCTTGATAAAGGAGGATAGAAGGAATCAACCAAGGGAAAAATTAAGGGAATTAGGAAAAGAGGAAAGAATGAAGGAAAGAATGAAGAAAAGGAACTAAAGAGGGACAAAGGAATGAAGGAATGAAGGAAATGTTTTAGTCAGCTTTTTCCCTGCTGTGACCGAAAGACCTGACAAGAATAATTAGAGGAGGAAAAGTTTATTTTAGAGCTCACAGCTTTAGAGGTCTCAGTCCATAGATGGCTGAACCTTCATTCCTCAGGGTCTAGGGTGAGGTAGAAACTTCATGGTGGAAGAGTGTGGTAAAGGAAAGCAGCTGGGGACATGGCACCAGGAAGCAGAGAGTTCCCTCACCACAACAAAATATAAACCCCAAAAGCAGGACCCCAAGGGACCTATCTCCTCCTGCCACAATCCACTTGCCTATAGTTACCACCCAGTTAATCCCTAACAGGGGATTAATGTACGGATTAAGTTAAGGCTCTCATAACCAAATCACTTCACCTCTGAACTTTCTTGCATTGTCTCAACATTAGCTTTTGGGGGACGCCTCATATCTAAACCCTAACAGGAAGAAAGGAAAGAATTCTAAGTCTGAAACTAGACAATGTTTTTGTCACTGTGCTCCAGTGCCAAAATCACACCATCTGCATTGGGCTAAAACAGGAGTGCTCTTGTCAGAACATCTGTGCTGGTGTGGTTTTTTTGTTTTTTGGTACCGGGGATTGAACTCAGGGGTACTCAACCACTGAGTCACATCCCCAACCCTATTTTGTGTTTTATTTAGAGACAGGGTCTCACTGAGTTGCTTGGCACCTTGCTGTTGCTGAGGCTGGCTTTGAACTCGCTACTCTCCTGTCTCAGCTTCCCAAAGTGCTGGAATTACAGGTGTGTGCCACCCCGCCAGGCATGTTGAGGTTGACACTGCCACAGAAGGAGCAGTGACAGTAGAGGTGGCAGGAGGAAATGGCCCTGGTGGAACTAATGAGGAAATTTTATATGGGTTATTTAGCAATAGAGGTCTTGCACAATTTTGTACATGAGATAGGTCTCTGCCTAACATACAGTAGGAAGATAAAGGTACTTTATTATATTTCTAAGGAAATAATTTAAGTTATTTTAAGATGACATCATTATTATATCTATACCAATATAGCTGGAAGAAATGAAACTTATATTGACACGGGCTGGGATTGTAGCTCAGTGATAGAGCACTTGCCATGCATACATGAGGCACTGGGTTCAATCCTCTGCACCACATAAAAATTAATCAAATGAGATAAAGATATTATGTCCATCTACAGCTAAAATTAATATTTAAAAAAATTGACAATTTTTTTCAAATTATAATGATAAAAGTGAGACTTAACAATACACTATTTACCCTGATTTATACTTTATAAAATGTAGACATGTCTGAATATTATATCATACCTTATAAAATATATAATCATATGTCAATCATATGTTTTATATATGTAAAATAAAACACAGTTTTAAAAGTTATTTCTTGGAAATATTACTTATATTCAGAAATGCCACAAAGCCCAAAGCCAATGTCTACATTTGAAAGTTCATTCATGAATAATTAGTATAAAATATTTGTAGGAATTAGACTTATTTTAGTGCCTCTAACATTACAGTACAAGTTTTCTTCTGCCTTATCCCATAATAAATAAAACAATCTTATGAAGTCTACTAGAATGGCATTGCCTTGCTAGTTGATGATTTGTTCTAAGTGTACAATTTTCTTACAGAACATGTTAGTCAGTTTTTCATCACTGTGACAAAATACCTGAGAAAATCCAGAAGGAGAGAAGATTTATTTTGGCTCAAATTTCAGAAGTTTTAGTCCATAGTTGGCTGTCCCCATAACTTTTGGGCCTATAGTGACAGGACATCACAGTGGGGAGGAATGAAGATTCTCATCTCATGGCAGCTGGGAAGAACAGAAGTGGAGCAATATCCCTTTCAAGGGCATCCCTTCGTTAACCTAACTTTCTTCTACTGGAACCTCCATCCTAAAAGTACCACCACCTCCCACTACTGCCGCAGGTTAATGACCAGTTCTTCAACAAATGGATTTTGGGGTACATTCCAGATGCCAACCATAGCATAGAACATGTATTTCTCTTCTTAAAAGGTTTACTTATATAACTATGAGTTTGTTAAAAGAAAATAATATTCTTTTTTCTCAAGAGACCTTATAGTTGCTGTATATAATTATGAGTTTGTTAAAAGAAAATAATATTCTTTTTTTCCAAGAGACCTTATAGTTGCTGATAAAAACTAAAGCTCATTCTTAAGATGTGAGAAATGACTGGTATGTGCAGGTAGAGGTGTTTTACCTTTCACTTACCCATTTCAGTTCAGGGGGTTTCATATTAACTAAAAGCAATTTTCTTTGAACTTTTCAGTGACCTTTATGAGATTGGGTATTGGCAGCTTGAGTCTACTTCCTAGAGGACCTGGCCCTATTTCAAAACACCAGCATAATTGGCACTCCTTCCAATAACCTTTTCAGAGTCACAAGGTTAAGTGGAAACAGGGACCAAACCAAATATTCACAGTGATCTTTCTTGCATTAGATTAAAGCTATTTTTCACTTATTTGTTTGTTTGTTTTGTTTTATGTGGTGATTGCTTTTCATAAGAGGTAGATTTGCCTATATTAATATTGATCTAAAGCAGTTCATAAATAAGTATATTAAAGTCAATCCAAGCATTACATCTATTTTTCTATGCTATTCACAAGCATTACAAACTATAGGAGAAAAAAATTGCCAATATGAGCACAAAATACCAATTTATTAAGTCTCTTCATGGTAAAAATGCTACAGAATGGTACAGCTTAGGGCTGAATATGGAAAAAAAAATCCTAGGAGCTTTATTTTCTTGCCTGTGCTTGTAAACAAATGGTATGAAAATTGTGACTGACAAAGTATTATTCTGTCCCTCCATGATTTTGTAATTAGTGAAATACACCATAGTAAATTAATTGGAGATTGGTGAAGATGGTGTGTGTGTGTGTGTGTGTGTGTGTGTGTGTAATATGCATATCACAGGTGTGGAGAGAGTTGAGTTGCTCCTGTTTCTGGCCCAATGTTTTTTGCCATCTGGATTGCTGCTAACTGCTGGAAGTGCCCCCTTCTTCCCAAAGTGGGAGGGTGAGTGCTTTTGAATACTTCCTTATGCCTGTTTAAACATCAATTTCTGCCTATGCAGTGTTCCCTCCTCCCTCCCCCTCATTTCTTTCATTTTCCTCCCTGCAACTAATCTGACAAGGAGAAAGAAAGAAAGAAATCTTACATCTACCACATTTCCATTATGATCCCCAGTGTGGTGCCATTAAATAGTCCCCTTTCTGAGTGGCTCTAATTGGCCAATATTTGGTGCTTTCTATTGATGCCTTTTAGTCACCCCAGAGCTCGATATACTTACATGTATATAATTCATCACGTGAAGGTCACTTTCTTCACCCTTATTGTTCTGCTGTTTAAATTGTTATTCTATGTAAATTTCCATGTAATTAATTGGTTTGGTCACAATTTCAAGCACTTCAGAAAGACAAAGGGAAAACTGAAAAAAGCCTCATTTGTGAATTGGTTTACATTCAGAAAGATTGCTTGTCATTCCCCTGGACCACCAGATGTCAGCCTAAATTGAAGAATAGAAAAGAAACCGTGTATCATAACGTTGCTGTCTAGTGTGCCAGATGGAGTTTTACACAACCCTGCAGGAAGAGTTAGCCAGCGGTAGTTAAAATTCAGTGTCAGAAATAGCACAAGTGACACTGCATGCACTGGAGCATTTTTGATTATGGAACTTAATTGTATCATAGATCATTGATAGCTTAATTTATGAGGATTGATTTTGTTAATTCAAGCAGTTCAAAAGTCACTGTTAAAGCTTTAGTCCATTTAATTGTATCTGACTTAAGCTTTACTCATGCTATCAGAAGACAAATGGTTGTACAGAGGAAATGCATTTTTATTTTTTTACTGTTTGTCCATTTACCTCTCCACGTGTCACTTACTGTGATTTACATTTCAATGAGCACTATTAGGTATATGAGCTGTTTTTTCTTTTTTTTGGTCTTTCAGTTAAGCTCAAATAAATGCAAATGATAAACTATGTTAAAATGTATCACTTTTGATTTTACAATAATAGAAATATAACTACCATAAAATGTTAAGGTTTTCTGCTAAAAGTTACCATGGCTTCAAACCAGGAGAATACAGATGTTATTCCTTATGACTAAACAACTGTGTTTTGGACTAATCTAACAGAAGTAGTCTGCTATATTTTTCAGTAATATATGCAACATTAAATATCTAGGGAAATTCCATTAACACATCCACTAGGAAAAGCAGTCAGAAATAAAATTAAGAGTGATCTTTCTTACCCTTGTTTTTGAATTTAACAGAAGGGGATGTGTACTATATTGAATAACAGAGAAATTAAACTAAAAGACTGGTGTGTGTGTGTGTGTGTGAGAGAGAGAGAGAGAGAGACAGAGACAGAGAGAGAGAGAGAGAGAGAAAGGAGGAGGGGAGGGAGAGAGAGAGAGAGAAAGAAAGAGAATTTTGCCTTGATAGATTATTTAGGATTCAATCTTGCTCAAGCTGGCTCTCACTACTGATGTATCAGTGAAACAAGGTTTTTCTACCTCTGCCTCTTCAATTTTTCCCTGAATTTTTAGCCTTGACATTTAGACATTTATTTGAACACCACAACCAGGTTGTCTTTTTTTTTTTTTTTAACCCCAGTGCTATTGACAGCCAAATTCCTTTTGAAGCCAATGATAATAAAATTTTACATTTGTTTATCATTCTGAGAATTAAGAGAGCTTGAAATCCTCTACAGACATGATCTTATTAATCTTGTGATAAAGTCCTTTTTGACATACTGCATGTGAATTTCAGAAAGGTTAAAAGACTATTCCACAATTGCACATTGTATCAATGGCAGAATGAAATCTTGCTCCATATGCTATCTCAACAGTGGGGTTGACATCTGAACATTTTTAAATGAGAAAAGAAGAAAGAACAAAATGAAATCTAAAGACTTGGATTTGATTATACCCCACATACTAGGTTTATATATTTTGAATCTCAAACATTTGATTTTGGATGTCTTCCTTTTTAACAAATATTGTGATAACCCAGAGACTTCTTAATCTGCAGCAAATTGTAAGTGGTTTAGGGTATAGATTTTATATTATTTCCAAAATAAATAACATTCAAATTGGGATGTTAATGTCCTAAAGAAGACAATATTCTTACATCATGCTGAACATAACCCAAATTAGGAAAGGGAAAGAATAGATTTGATATTTGTACTTTCAGGAATAAATTACAATGGAAAATTGAAAGAATGCCAATACAAGCCTATCCAAGTTATTTGTATCAATAGGCTGGATGAAAAATTGTGTGCCCTTCTTCAATGGGTGAATTAGACTGAATCTGAATGTATGCTTTCAGGCACATGTATAAAATGTATAACACACATGATAGCTTTGTTTTTGTTTTTGTGTATTCTTTGTTATTCCCATCAAAGGAGTGTAAGAAGTACTTGTTTTTTTTTTTTTTTTCCCTTGCCTGTCTGTGATCTGAAGTCTCAAACCACAAACTAAAAAGAAAAAGGAAGAAAAGTTTCTGACTAAGTAGAAGCCACAAAGGGGAGAATTGTAGTATTTGAATCATTCTGAATTCTGAGTCATTGCTTAGATCACACAGAGCTTTGAAAATTTCCTGAAGGACCTGTTAACCCACATCTCCAAACAGCCTCTATACAAATGACAATCAGAATTGTTGGGCTATTCCCCTTTCCCACGTGATCCAGAAATAGTCCAAGTCTACCCCACAGATAGATGCATGTAGTGATTTCCCTCCAAACCAACATTGCGTGACCATCAATGCTTTATGCTTTTAATCCTTTTTCCTCCTACTTTTTCAGTCAAGCAAATTACTCCTTAAAATGACTTTCATCCCCTTTCCTCTCTGCTCATTCACCTTGCCAGGATGCAACTTTGAATATGATATGTAACCTATAGCTTTCTTTTTCCTCTTTCTACACTCAAAATTATTCAACAAACATTGGCTGTCAGGAACTGGAGGAAGGATTCCATGAGAGTTACTCTTGGTGGAGTCTGAGGTCTAGCAATGGCTGCAGGCACAGTGTGGTTAGTGCTTTATCAAAGTTACAGGGATGTATTAGAAAGCTGAGTAAAGGGAGCACACCATTCTTTCCTGAGAGCAAGGCAGAGCTGGGAAGGACCAGACAGAGCAGCTGCAGGACATGGTTAAGACACTCTCCCATGATTAGTTTGAAAGACATTTTAGCAATCAGTTTCACACACAAAAATACAGATGATGCATTGGGTATTGTAAACATTGATCTCCCCCTTAAAGGTGAGGTATTAGTAACCTGCAGGAACAGTACACGATTATAGGGTAGAAACTGTAATACCTCAGATCTGAACTGCAAGAGAGGAAGAAACACGGAGAACATTAAAAAACAAGAGACAAATGTGCCCCAAACAAACCAAGATGCTACAATAATAGAATCCATTGACAGTGCAGTAGATGAAATATCAGAGGAGTTCAGAATGTACATAATTAAAATGATCTGCAAATCAAAAAATAACATAAGAAAGCAAATATAGGCAACAATTGATCACTCCAACAAAGAGACAAGAGAGCAAATACAAGTAGCAAAAGATTACTTCATTGCATGTATGTTGTGATTCTATATCACTTACAACTAGAGAAATGAAATGTTATCCTCCATCTGTGTACAATGAATCCAATTGCATTTTGATATCATGTAAACCTAAATAGAACAAATGAATAAATTAAATATGGGGAAAAAGGCAAGATATTCTGAAAAGAAATCAAACAGAAATCCTTGAAATGAAGGAAACAATAAACCAGATTAAAAAACTCAATAGAAAGCATCACCAACAGACTAAATCATTTGGAAGAGAGAACCTCAGGAAATGAAGACAAAATATACAATCTTGAAATAAAATTGACCATAAAGTGAAGATGGTAAGAAACCATGAACAGAACATCTAAGAATTAGGAGATAATACCAAAAGGCCAAATCTAAAAATACAGATGATGTTTAGCTGGGTGTGGTGGCATAGGCCTGTAATCCAAGAGGCTCAGGAGGCTGAGGCAGGAAATTGCAAGTTCAAAGCCAGGCTCAGCAACTTAGTGAGATGTTGTTTTAAAAAAAGAAAAATGAAAAAAAGGAAGAATTGGGGTGGTGAGGAATGTGGCGTGGTGGGTAAGTATGTAAGTATCCCTGGATTAAATTCCTGGTACAAAACACACACACACAAACACACACACACACACACACACACACACACACACACACACACACCAAGGACGTTTGAAGAATGATACGCTTACAGCATTCTAGAAGAAGGGTGGACCACAACCATGGTTTCTATTATTCTCCTCTAACTTATAAACCTTCTTTCAAAATGCATTTACTTTTTAACACCTATTTAATACCTAGTCAACACTAAGCTCTAAAGAGATATATACATCTCAAATATCCAAACATTGCCATTCAGTTTTCTTTCATTCTCTACAAACCTCATAAGTTTCTTTCTTTCCTCTTTTAACCTTTCATGACTCAAAGAAGTTAGAGGCTCTAATCTCCATTGGCCTCGAATGTCATCTTAAGAATGTTTTCTAGTATCCATTTTCAAAGACATATCTGTATTAATTTAAAAAGAACATTTGGATGAGTCTCGTGATATTCCCTGGTGTAGGCTGACTAAGGATGTCTGGTCTTCTGTGTTGTATGTAATCATAGCCACAGGAAAAATTAGTAAGATAGACTTCTGTACTAACACAGGGCCATAAGTATGGAACATACTAACCTGAAATGGTCTATTATAGGCAGAACTTCCATCCTTCCTAGGTAGCAGATTCTTATATGATCTTTCATTGGTCTCCATGGACTTTAGGATAAAGTTTTTTATTTGTTCTTTTTAGTTATATATGGCAGCGGAATGTATCTTGACATATCATCTATACATGGAGTTTAAGTTATCATTAATGTGGTTGTACATGATGTGAAGGTACACTGGTTGTGTATTCATAGATGAATATAGGGAAATTATGTCCAATTCATTCTATTGTCTTTTTCATTCCCATCCACTCTCCCTTCCCTTCATTCCCCTTTGTCTAATCCAATGAACTTCTATACTTCTCCACCCTACCATCCTTTGTTATGTGTTAGCATCCACATATCAGAGAGAACATTCTGCCTTTGGTTTTGGGAGACTGACTTATTTCAAATAACTTGATATTCCATCCATTTACCAGAAAATGCCATAATTTCATTATTCTTTATGGCTGAGAAATATTCCATTGTGTATATGTACCACATTTTCTTTATCCATTCAGCTATTGGAAGGCACCTAGGTTGGTTCTGTAGCATAGCTATTCTAAAATGAGCTGCTATGAACACTGATGTGACTGCATCCTTATAGTATGCTGATTTTAAGTCTTTTGGGTATATGCTGAGGAGTGGGATAGCTGGGTCAAACAGTGGTTCAATTCCAAGTTTTCTGAGGAATCTCCATACTGCTTTCCAATTTGCATCAATTTGCAGTCTCACCAGCAATGTATGAGTGAACATTTTCCCCGCATCCTCATCAACATTGTTTGTTACTTGTATTCTTGATAATTGTCATTCTGACTGTAGTGAGAGGAAACCTCAGTGTAGTTTTAATTTGCATTTCTCTAATTGCTAGTGATGTTGAACATTCTTTAATATATTTTTGACTATTTGTATTTCTTCTTTGAAGTGTTGGTTCAGTTCCTTTGCCCATTTATTGATTGGGCTATTTGTTTATTCATGTTAAGTTTTTTGAGTTTTTATATATCCTGGAATTTAATGTTTTGTCTAGGGTACAGGTGTCTTCTGTACTTAGAAGCTGTTTATGTTCTTGATTGTTTCCTTTGCTCTGAAGATGCTTTGTAGTTTGATTTCATCCCATTTATTGATTCTTGATTTTACTTGTTATGCTTTAGGAGTCTTGTTGAGGAATTCATTTCCTAACCTGACGTGATGGAGATTTGGGCCACCTTTTTCTTCTAGTAGGTGAAGGGTCTCTGGTCTCATTCCTAGGTCCTTGGTCCATTTTGAGTTGAGTTTTGTTCAAGGTGAGAGATAGGGATCTAATTTCATTTTGATACACATGGATTTGCAGTTTTTCCAGCACCATTTGTTGAAGAGCCTCTTTTTTCTCCAATGTATGTTCATGGCACCTTTGTCTAATATGAGATAACTGTATTTATGTGAGTTTGTCTCTGTGTCTTCTGTTCTATATCATTGGTCTTTGTATCTGTTTTGGTGCCAATACAATGCCATTTTTTTACTATAGCTCTGTAGTATAATTTAAGGTCTTATATTGAAGACCTTAATTGAAGCCACTTGTTTCAGTTTTCTTTCTGAGGATGGATTTAGCTTTTCTGTGCCTTTTATTTTTCAAAATGAATTTCATGATTGCTTTTTCTATTTCTGTGAAGAATGTCAGAAACTTAATAGGAATTATATTAAATCTGTATAGTGCTTTTGATAGTGTGGCCATTTTGACAATATTGATTCTGCCTACTCAAGAGCATGGGAGATCTTTCCAGCTTCTAAGGTCTTCTTTGATTTCTTTCTTTAGTGTTCTATAGTTTTCATTGTAGAGGTATTTCACCTCTTTTGTTAGAATGATTCCAAGTATTTTATTTTCTTTGAGGTTATTGTGAATGGTATAGTTTTTCTAATTTCTCTTGCAGTGTATTCATCACTGATATGTAGAAATGCAATTGATTTATGGGTGTTAATTTTATATCCTGCTACTTTGCTGAATTAATTTATGAGTTCCAGAACATTTCGGGTGGAGTGTTTTGGATCTTCTAAATGTAGAATCATGTCATCAGGAAATAGTGATAGTTTGAGCTCCTCTTTTCCTATTCATATTCTTTAATTTATTTCTTCTAACTACTCTGGCTATAGTTTCTAGGACTATGTTGAATAGAAGTGTTGAAAGAGGTCATACTGACTTGTTCCAGTTTTTGGAGGGAATGCTTTCAATTTTCTCCATTTAGAATGATGTGGGCTTTGGGTTTAGTATATATAGCTTTACAGAATTGAAGTAGGTTCCTACTATCCCTAGTTTTTCTGGTGTTTTGAACACGAATGGATGCTGTATTTTGTCAAATGGTTTTTCTTCATGTATTGAGATAGTCACATGATTCTTGTCTTTAAGTCTATTGATGTGATGAATTAGGTTTATTTTATTCTGTATATTACAAAATTTGCATCCCTGGGATGAACCCCACTTGATAGTGGTGCACTATCTTTAATATATTTTTGTATGCAATTTGCTAGTATTTTATCAAGGATTTTTGTATTTACATTCATCAGGAATATTAGTCTGAAATTTTCTTCCCTTGAAATGTCTTTGTCTGGTTTTGGGATCAAGATGACACTAGCTGCATAGAATAAGTTTGAAATTGTTCCTTCCTTGTCTATTGCATGGAATAATTTGAGAAAGATTGGTGTTTGAAGGTCCAGAACTCAGCTGAGAATCCATCTGTTCCTTGGCTTTTCTTTGTTGGTAGGCTTTTGATGGCATCTTCAATTTCATTGCTTGAAATTGATGAGTTTAAATTGTGTACATCCTCCTGATTCAATTTGGGGAGGTTGTATGTCTCTAGAAATTTTTCAATGTCTTCAAGATTTTCTATTTTATTAGAGTATAAATTTTTAAAATAAGTTCTGATTGTCATCTGTTTTAGTAGTGTGTGTTGTGATATTTCTTTTTTCATCACAAATTTTAGTAATTTGAGTTTTCTCTTTTTCTTCATTAGCTTGACTAAGAGCTTTTTAATTTTATTGATTTTTTTAAAAGAACCAACTTTTTATATTGTTGATTTTTTGGATTATTTCTTTTGTTTCAATTTCATTAATTTCAGCTCTGATTTTAATTATTTCCTGTCTTCTACTGATTTTGAAATTAATTTGTTCTTCTTTTTCTAGGGCTTTGAGATATAATGTTAGGTTATTTATTTGTTGACTTTATATTTCTTTAATGAATGACTTTAATGCGATGAACTTCCCTCTGAGCACTGTCTTCATAGTGTCTCAGAGATTTTGATATGTTGTATCACTATTCTCATTTACTTCTGAGTGTACTTCTGTTTCATCTTTGATTTCTTCTGCTATCCATTCATCATTTAATAGCATATTATTTGGTCTGCAGGTATTAGAGTATCTTTTATTTGTTATTTTATCATTGATTTATAATTTCATTTCATTAGGATTGGATAGGATACAAGATACTATCTCTATTGTTTTGTATTGGCAAATTGCTTTGTGGCCTAAGATATGGTCTATTTTCAAGAATGATCCATGTGCTGCTAAATAGAAAGGGTATTCAGTCATCAATGGATAAAATATTCGACATACGTCTGTTGAATCTAAATTATTATGTATATTTTTTAGTTCTGCAGTTTCTTTATTTAGGTTTTGTTTGGAGGATCTATCTAGTGAGAAGGGCATGTTAAAGTCACCCAGTATTATTGTGTTATAGTCTATTTGCTTCTTGAAATTGAGAAGGTTTTATTTGATATACATAAATGCTCCATTGTTTGGGCGTAAGTATTTATGATTGTAATGTCTTGTTGATGTATAATTCCCTTAAGCAGTATGAAATGGACTTCTTGGTCCCATTGATTAACTTTGGCTTGAAGTACATTTTATCTGGTATGAGTACTGAAACCCCTGCTTGTTTATAAGATCCACATGAATTATGGGGGTTTCTTCCCCCATCCTATTTACCTTCAGTCTGTGGATATCTTAGCCTATGAGGTAAGTTTCTTGGAGACAGCATATTTTTGGGCTCTATTTTTTAATCCAATTTGCCAGCTCATGTTTTGATTAATGAGTTTAGGCCATTGACATTCAGTGTAATTAAGATATGATTTTTATTTTTTGTTATTTTGATTTATTTCTGGTTTTATGCATGAATTAGTTTCTTCTTTGATTTTTTTTTCCTTTAGTGTTCCTCTCTTTGCTGATTTTCACTTTTATTTTTCATTTTATCTTCATGAAATATTTTGCTGAGATTTTCTGTAGTGCAGGCTTTCTAATTGTGAATTCTTTTAACTTTTGTTTATTATGGAAGGTTTTTATTTCATCATACATTCTGAAGCTTAATTTTGCTGGGTATAGTATTCTTGACTGGTGTCCACTTTATTTCAAAAATTGATATATATTATTCTAAGACCTCTTAGCTTTGAGTGTCTGTGTTGAGAGGTCAGGTGATATTCATACTGGTTTCATTCTAAAAGTAAACATATTTTTCTTTGGCAGCCTTTAAAATTTTATCCTATTAGAATTTTTGAAAATTCTATCCTGTATGTTAGGCATTTTCATAATAATATGCCTTGGTATAGGTCTGTTGTTGTAATTTTGTGTATTTAGGGTCCTGTAAGCCTTCTGTACTTGATTTTCCATTTCATTCTTAAGGTTTGGGAAATTTTCTCATATTATTTTATTGAAAATGTTGTGACTTCCTTTCATTTGTAGCGACAAGCCTTAATCTATTCCAATTAATCTAAAATTTGGTCTTTTCAAGTTATCCAATATTTCTTGGAAATTTTGTTCATAGTCACTTAACATCTTTTCTCCACAGTCAACTTAGTTTTCAAGATTACATATTTTGTCTTCATTGCCTGCAACTTTGTCTTCCACATGATCTATTCTATTGGTGATGCTTTCAATTGAATTTTTAATTTGGTTTATTGATTCCTTCATTTTGAGAATCTCTGCTTGTTTTTTTTTTTTTAAGAATGTCTATGTCTTTATTGAAGTGATTTTTCACTTCCTGTATTGTCTTTCTGATTTCACTCCTATGCCATCATTTACTTTGCAGATGAGTTTAACTATGTATATTCTAAACTCCTTCTCTGACATTTCTTTCACTGTTGTGTAGATGAATTCTGTTCTTGGAGTATCTTGGTTTGTTTTGGGCAATTTGTTTCCCTCCTTGTTCATGTTGTGTGTGTGTGTCTACACATCTAACAGTATGGATCTGAGGCAGTGGAATTTCTACATTGTGGACTTGTAGTGTCTGAAGGTTTTCAGTATCTCACTGTTTAGGAGGAAACAAATAATAACAACAACCAATGCAAACAATATAAAGCATTAAACCAAATAATTTCTATACTATGATGTCTACAATGCTAATTATTACAATAAACAGAAATGATATGATCAGTCATTGTCTACAATACAATCAGCAAGTTTCAAAAGGTTTATAATTTCAAATGATGGTCAGGGAAAGAACAGAAATGACATATGAAATGATGACTATGTGATGACTATGTGGGAGGAGGAGAGAAGATACAAGTAAAAAATTAAAGAGTAAAAGAGAGAAAAATAGAGATTGGCTGTTAGTTGAAGGAAAGAATGAAAGAATCAAGGAAAACAGGTAAAAAATATGTGTATATTAAGTAAAAATTTTTAAAAATTAAAAATAAAAATAAAAGAATACCAAGCTAAAATATACTAATCAAACATCCTAGTCTGCCAAAAGCTGATCCATGAAAAATTATTGGCTTTAAAAATGCTAGAAATGAGAGAAAAATATGAGTATGTATAAATATCCATGTACCATTAAGGTCACAGTTAAACAAAGGAAAAAAAAATAAAAATAAAAAAACAAGGAAAAAAGAGAAAAAAGGAAAAAAAAATTTTCTCAGAAGTTTTAGGTGGGGTTGTCTGGAGTGTGATACTCTACCCTCTGGATTGCTGCAGTGAAAGGGGTAATCTCATAGAAAGAATTCCTGGAGGTATACTTTAGGTTTGGATGGGCTCCTGGCTCTTTGCTGAATCTCTGTCTGGAGATTTTAAATCAGTTCATCTTCAGTACCCAGTCCATGCTGGAAGATTGTACCTCAGGGATCTCCTCTGGGTTCCACTCATTGGAGGAGCCAATTCTTAGTCCCTTACATCACCTGTGGCCCCCACATTTCCTGGTCTTGGTTTCAGTGTTGAAATTTAATCTCTCCTGCCCCTGCCATTCTGAATTCCTGGCCAGACTTGTCTCTCCCATCTGGTCCCTCAAGCAGCTGGATTGGAGGGTGAGGGGTGAGCTATATGTGTTTCCATGACCAGTTGTTCCTTGTGTAAACCTCTCTTCATGTTTTATTTTCTTCTGGTCACTTAAGCACACTCTATGTTGTGCAGTGTATGTTTACTCAGCCTGTATTTCAGGCCAAACTTGAGTTTTTCAGGAATTGGCTCCCTTGGCTTTCAGGCACTGTCCTTAATCTCTAAACAAGCCATGCGGAGACATGCCTCAGGCCTCCTAAAAATGTGGGTTCCTTAAATTGTCTTATACCTCCACTTTGCTATGGCTGATGTTTTGGGCCCAACTGCAGCAGCAGCTGTGCTGTTGGGGATTTCTTCCAATCTCCTGAGTCCCCGATCTGTTTTAAATGTCCAGTTTCAAAATTTCCAGTAAAGTCCTCCTCTCCTTTTTTGTTTACTCACATTGCTGAGAAGCTGCTTGTCTGCTTTCTTGGTTTCACACCGTGAAGGAGCCAGGAAAGCAACCTCTTCTAGTCTGCCAACTTCAAAGACCTAAGTGAAAATTCTTAATGAGCACACAGACCCTTGATTAATGTCTTACTATATGCACATTCATACTCATCTGCTGCTGTAGGGACATGAATATGTCATCCCAAAATGAGAAGAATTCTTGAGCTGAAGGCAATTAAGAAGAAGAAATACAGAAGAGCTCTCTGCCCTGCCTTTATTTGCCTCAAATCAGGATGTACATTTACAAAGGCAAAAGGTATCCTTAATAAGGAGAACAAAGTTAGCCTTGGAAAGCTACCCTGTGCCCTTATGGGCCTAGAGAGAGCTCCAGAGGAATCGATGTTAATAAGCTACACCAAACATCATTATCTGCCAGTTGTTCTCTTTCTCCCATGTTGCACCCCTGTAGACCCAACAATCTCTTCATTTGTCTTTCATTTCTCTAAAAATGTACTGTTCTTGAAGATGTTTTAAAAAATTAGAATTTAAAGCCACTTCTTGGCAATGTGCTCATTCCCTTGGATGTCTCCTATATGTTTGAAATATACATATTTATAAGACTATGTGTGTTTTTTCTTATGTAAATCTATATTTTGTTACAGAGGTTCATTCCAAAATTTTTTTAAAGTTGAAGAAATTTTTTCCACTCCTATAGCTGCCATGTAAACACTCTTATATGTGTCTACACATACACATATACTTCTATCCAGGGCCATAGACCCAAATGGTTCTTGCATAATGAGCCATTATCCCTTGCAACTTCCAGTTTACACACCTTCCTTCATCTATCCTGTCTTATTTACTTATTTCATCTCACACCTGTGTATGCTCCACTTATCCTTTCAGGTTCCTTAAGGAAGTGTTCCTTGATGGTGCTCTACTCTTCAGGGAGTATCTGGGCTTTCCCACTCCCTACTCTGTATGTAATCTAGTTTAGTGGTTAACTTTGCTCTTCTTGGTAAGGATGCATTTTGCCTTTGTAAATGTACATCCTACTTTGAGGCAAACAAAGGCAAGGCAGAGAGCTCTTCTGTATATTTTCTTCTTAATTACCTACAGTGTCATAACTTGTAATTGTCTCTTCTCTGCAAGGTGAGGTGAGCTCCTAACTAGTGGGCAGGATGTCATGTTTACCTCTGAAACCCTTTGTACCTGCTTAGTATGTAATACAGGCTCAAATATCTACTGAAAAAAAGAATTACACAACTTGATTGAAGCAAGTTACTACTCTAAAAGTTGATAATATTTCTAAATGCTTGCATTGTCACAGAGTAGTTTTTAAACCTTGGGCAACTACAGAGCCAAATTTTCATAGCATGTTTCAGCTATTGCTAGATTTATTCAGAGCTTTCCATGTATACACACCTCAGTTTTAGAATTATTTTATTTGAAAATTATTCTTCATATTTAAAATACTAACTTAAGAAATGTTAAATAGTGTAGTGATTTCTTTTGTGTATTAACAGAAATTAAGTGGATAACTATATTTAAAAGGAAATTGCACGCTGAGAAGATATTTTCTTTTTTATTGAATTCACTATTTCCATTTCAAGATTCAGGAAAAGGAAAATAAGAAAAGATTTACTTAAATTGAATAAGCATGCTACAGATCAGTGAGAAAGAATTTAACTAACCTTTGAAGATCCCCTTGCCTTCAGCTTTTTCCCATTAAAAGGGTAGAAGAGCATTGAAATTGCATAAATAATGCTAATTAATATTTAATGAATGATTGACCAAATGCCAGATGTGAACTTACCGTGACCAAAACCAAGGAAATATCTTTCAATGGTTTTCACAGCTCATGTCTTTTGGGAATCATTTTTCAAATAGGTTGTTAAACTATTCTTAGCTTTCATAATCAGGCATTTATCTTCTGCTTCTACATTAGATGAGAAATAACAATCTTCAGATTTATAATCAATGAACCAAAAGTCATGTTTCATGGAACTATAACATTTTATACCTTAAAACTGCAAGAAACACAAAGATAATTTAAATTGGGCTATGATATTTTAACTGCTATGGAGAAATAGTCCTAGAGTGTAATGAAACTTTTCAATTTAGATAATTCCCTTTGTTAACAATTTTATTTCCATCAATTGCTACTCAATGTTTTATTTCCAGACAGATACTACCAAGATGTCCCAACTAAAATTTCACTTTTAAGTGTTACAACTCTGGTTAAATTTCCCTTTACACTTACAAAATTTTTATGTTTCACTACACTAGTTATTTTGTCCTTTTCTTTCAAACATCATTACTTTATCTTACTTATTGCATATTTTAACTAATAAGGGACTGTTGTAGGTTGGGTTGCCTGGAAAGCACACTCTGAGATAAAAATTATGTTTAGGAATTTGTTAGGGAACAGTCTGTGGATTAATAGCAGTGAAAGTGAAGGGAGGTATCTAAGTCCATCTGGGATGCTGCAACAGTACCATAAACTAGTTTATAAACAACAAAAATGCATTTTTCACAGTTCTGAAGGCTGAAGATCCAAGTTTAGGGTATAAGCATGGTGGGGTTCTATGGATGGCCTGCTTACTAGTACCTGGCTGGCATCTTCTCGCTGTGTCCAGGATCTCTTATAAAATGGCAGCAGAGCCTTAATGACCAAATCACTTACCGAAGTTCTCACCTCCTAACATCTCACAATAAGAGTTGGAATTTTAACAGATGCATATTGGAGGATACAAAAATTCAATCTACAGAGGAGGAAATCAGTACCCAATAGAGGAGACACTGAGAAGGAAAGATTACTGTCCTGGAGCTCCACAAAAGGAAAAACAGGTTTTGTTCAAAGCCAGTGTTTTAGTCAGCATTTTTGCTGCTGTGACTAAAGACCTGACCAGAACAATTTTAAATGAGGAAAAGTTTATCTGGGGAGGCTCAAGGTGAGGCTGAATATCATGTCGGAAGAGGGTGGCAAAGGGAACCAGTTTGCATTGTGATCAGAAAGCAGAGAGAGAAATTCCACTCACCAGACACAAAGCCATGCCCCAATTCCCACCTTCTCCAGCCAGACCCTACCATTTCAATTACTTATCAGGGAATTAATTCACTGATTGGGTTAAGACTCTCACAACCCAATCACTTCTACTCTGAACCTGCTTGCCTTTTCTCACATGTGAGCTTTTAGGGAACACCTCACATCCAAACCATAACACCTAGCTTTTTTAAAAAATTTATTTGTTCTTATTAGGTATATATGACAGCAGAATGCATTTTGATTCATTGTACACAAATGGAGCACAACTTTTCATTTCTCTGGTTGTACATGATGTAACGTCACACCATACATGCTGTCATACATGTACCTAGGGTAATCTCATTCCACCATCTTTCCTGCCCCCATGCACCACATGGGAGTGGCTTACTTTGCTTAGCATCATATTCTCCAAATCCATCCATTTACTCGCAAATGCCACAATTTTTTTCTCTTGTAATGCTGAGTAATATTCCATTGTGTATATATACCACAGTTTCTTTATCTATTCATCTATTGAAAGGCATCTAGGTTGGTTCCACAGTTTAGCTATTGTGAATTGAGCTGCTATAAACATTGAAGTGGCTGTGTCATTATAGTATGCTGATTTTAAGTCCTTTGAGCAAAGACTGAGGAGCGGGATAGCTGAGTCAAATGGTGGTTCCATTCTAAGTTTTCTGAGGAATCTCCATACTGCTATCAAGAGTGATTGTACTAATTTGCAGTCCCACCAGCAATGTATGAGTGTGGCTTTTCCTCCACATCCTTGTCAATACTTATTAATGCTTACATTCTTGATAATTGCCTTCTGACTGCAGTGAGATGAAATCTTAGAGTAGTTTTTATTTGCATTTCTTTAATTACTAGAGAAGCATAACAGCCAGCTTTGAGGGAGATGGAGGAGACCATTTTCTTTCTTAAATCTCCATCTTCAGGGATTTAGAGGTGCAGAAACCTTCTATAGGAAGAAGGACAACATAGTGGGGCAAAATCCAGGCAATACACATGTAGATTTAGCTAGGCTGCATTCATTAGAAAGATGTTGTAGTCTGAGCTTCCCCAGTGCCCTCCAGGTCAGCATGCAGCCCCTCAATCTCTGCTCTTGCTATGAGGAAGTTCAGAAGTTGAAATAATTCCTAGTTTTGAATTTCAAAGGGTCTGTGTTTCAGAGGAACAGGTTGAGCTGCAACATAGTCACATCAGCTCAGTCAGCTAACTGCACAGGGAACTCTTAAGCTGAGATGGCCTCTAAAAGCTTCTGAGTTTAAGTGAGAGGCCTCAACATAGGCTCATAATTAAATATAAGCTGCCCCTGGATTAGGAGCATGCTCAAGGAGACTTTCTCCACAGGATCCAATTGCTGAATAAGGCTGACACTTGAGGGCACATAGCTATATTCCCAGTACCTGTGGAAGAAGTCCACCAGTCCTGAACAGGGATCGTGGTGGCATGTCATAGATTCCACTGTAAAGAACAAAGTTCATGTGTACTTTTGAGCATAGGTTAGAAAAATATTTCCTCATGAAATTTAATGATCTTTGCTAGTTTTAGATAACACTATGGTGAAAAATATAAAAGCACTATGATGTAAGACAAGAAGGTGACTTCTTATAAAACTAAAACAATTCAATGACAGAGTCAAAGAAAGAAAGAATTAAAAAATGAATGGGAAGGAGAAGAACTGAGAGAGGCAGTTAAAGTTTGGGCATGGAATGAAGGACCAAAGAGAAACCCCAAGGGGCATAGTAGACAGGATTTTAAAGGACATGATTGTCAATGTCTGATTGGAAATTTGCATTGCTTCAATGTAAACCTTCCTCAACTTCATACTGTCACCAATGTCTTTAATTAAATCCACTTCAAGCACATATCTTGTATAAATGAGATAATTTTAGTGGAAACTAAGTTTAAGTTTGGGATTCATAAATGGTTTGACAAGTCACGTGTGTAAGTAAATACCCAGAATCAGAATTTAGGGCCATTTGGATATAAACACTTGGAAATTTTCATAAATTTTAGCAAAGTTTTTTATTTATATATGGACATAGAATGGATTTCACGTTTATCTCAATAGATTTCAAGGCATGAATAAACTCCAGGGTATTCTTGTGGACACATAATTAATAAATAGAAACTATTGGGCAACAAAAGATAGACAATACAGAATTTAGCAAAGAACACGATTAGAACTCATCCTTTGCTGAGGATGTACTATATACAAGAGAGTAGAGAACCATTGATTCATAGATTTGCTGAAGGCCACACTTAATCTAGAAGATTTTCTTCTCCCATAATACTTAGGGATATTGATGAGATCCCTATTTGAGCCACAACAGAGTGGCTCAAAAGGCATACAAAGACTTCTCAGTTGTGTTTGTGGACCTGACAGAAACTTATTGCCGCAGTTTCTTTTCTGGTATCTCCATGTTTCTGTCAAAAATTTATCAAAGGAATACAGCAATGGACACTGGATTAATAAAATATTAATATGTTAATAAAATACATTTGAGAAAAATATCATTGCTGCTTTGAGATTGAAACTAGAATAATGAGGAGAAAACAATGAAAAAAATTGCCCTTTTTCAAATGCCCACTGTGCACCAAGCAGCATGCAGGTGTCTCAGATCCTCTCACAATTCCAAATAGCAGATTCATTTTGCATTGAGGAGCCCAAAGGGCACAGGGCTTTATGTCACTTATGCATGGCCACAAAACTAAATTTCAAACCCTGGTTGGTGTGGCTAATGGTCCATGTTTTCTCAGTTGTTGAGAAGTTCTTAAAATTTCTCATCAGTTCTGATAAAAGGAAATCATCAATTTGACACATTTTAGCAAAGTTCTGTGTAGAATATAAATTTATTGTGAAATGCAGAAAATGAGTATGAAAGAACAAAAGATCCTTATAGAACTGTTGACTGTTGACCAATGGATTAAGGTGCCTTTAGTGGCTAAGAAGGTATTGATAATTCACAAAAATTTCATTGTAATGTTACCTGCACATTATTGAATTTATTATAAAATATATATGGTGTTTAGTAAATTGTAACCTGTTCATTCCATGTTTCATCACTGTTTATCAACATTCTTTAATTGACCTTAGCAGAGTTATCTGAACTCAGATTACTATGTTTGTAATCTGTTGAAATCTATAATTTGCATTGGGATGTACATGTGAGTTGACTAGGCAAGTAGTTAGCTTTTAATGAGTGATTTCTGAATTAGATGGCTTTATGTTTAGTTCCACTACTACCCTAAATTTAGATGTCAAAAAAACATGTTCTGGGCTGGGGCTGTAGCTCAGTGGTAGAGCGCTTGCCTAGCGTGCATGAGGCACTGGGTTCGATCCTCAGCACCACATATAAATAATAAACGAATAAAATAAAAGATCCATTAACAAATAAAAAAAAAACAAATTAAAAACATGTTCTAAAGAAATTCATATATTCTACGCTTATATAATTCTGTCAAAATAAATCCTATTGTTATGTATAACTAATAAAGAACCAAAAACTGAAAAGAAATTCATGAATGGCTTTAATACAATTTAACTTATGTAAATATTTAATCACACCATATTTATGAACAGTTTTATTTAATCTGGCTTATTAAAAATGAATCCTTGTGGTATATAAAAATACCTTTACATTTAAATTATAAAGCATTAACAGCGAGATTTCTAGAATTAGAGAATACTTTCTTTTACCTTTTTATAATACTCTTTTCCAAAGAAGCATTTTCAATATCTATTTGGTATCTTTAACAAATTAGTTTTGATGCTTATGCATTCATCACCACCCACACTCTTTTCCAAACCTCCAATCCTTCCCATTCTCCAAGGAACTACTGTGTTAATTTTCTTTTGATATGAATTTCCATCTTTGTGCCTTTATTCACTTTGTCTTATGTCACCAGTGAACACCAGAGTAGCTCTGTACCATAAAGCCAATTGTAAGTATCTTTATTAAAAGAAAATATCAACACAGTTTTGGTGGGCATTTACCAGTCAAATCAGAGCTGTCACTTAGAGTTACTAATGTCACAAAGGCTTGAATCTCCAGTCACCTAGAGTCTGAGCTCAAACATGCCTTCCTTCTAGGCAAGATTTCAGTAACTGATGCTTTGCTCACAAAATTCCCCTTTGGGCAGAAACAAGCATAAGGGCAACTTGGTCTTGCTCTTGAACAGAAGTTCAGGCAATAGCCATTCTTTCTTTGCTTTTAGGCCTTCTAAGCTGTGACAGGGGAAGACAGAGTATGTATCTGTGTCCTCAATACCTTTGCCAACACCCTGAGTTGAGTGGGAGCTAACCTGTGGGTGCCCATGCCTTGTGTCTGAAGTCCAGCTTACAACTCTTAATAGGAGTCTTTAAAGAATCAATCTTTCTTCTGGTTACATTTATGTATAGTTTCCCCACTGTTATGTTCTGATACGTACACCATACAGTAAAAGCACACAATCTGTTTCAGAAAAAAATCACATTTAAGAAATAATAAATAAAAAGCAACATATTTCTACAGGTTAGAAGAGGAAATAAATGCCATTTTGTTTGTGTTTTACATGTGCAAATATTCCATATATCAGGTCTGCTTTTCTTGCAGAAACATGTATTTACTGAGTCCTGGTAAGTATGTACAAACTGATGATGGGACTGGTATTCCAAACTTCCTATGTGGACAGTATGTGCCATAGCAATCAAGCATAGCCTTTAGGAATGGTGTATGTGTGTGTATGTGTATGTGTGTGTGTGTGTATAACTTGTGTTTCCTTGCTTACTTCGTTGGGCAGTGAAGTCCTTCTAACCTTCTGTATTTGGAAAAATCTGATGGATGCTCTATATTCTACCTTTTTCTGTTTGCTACATTTAAAAATTTACATTATTCACCATGTAGTGCAGTCTTTTCAACATTCCTTTCTGAGGCCAACTTATTTAAAATATGTTTCCTTCTCGTGTTCATATTTTAAAAATAATATTACAGCATTTTAAATTTTTTAAAGTTGTTATCCTATGCTTACTCACTTTCATCTTTTATTTCCTTTTTTCCATTTTTGCTTTTGGGTTTACGTTCCTAGACTGTGATCCCACTGGGCTACCATTTGTTACAAAGCATAGCACAGGAGTCTCCAGGGAACAGTTTGTCAAACTTGTCTACTTGATGATCAGTTACAATGTGTGGCAGGTGGCATGTGACTGATCACTGTTTGAGCAGAAACATATTAAACTGATTTGTGGGCACATTATAGTAACCTGAATAAACCATTCTAGATGACAGAGTAGTCATAGAACAGTAAAATAAAATGATATGAACAGCAAGTAAAATTACCAGTGAAATCACATAAAGTGAAAGCACAATGTCTAAAGATGGGTCAAAATATCCCTGTTTCTATTGTTCTGAGACTTACATTTTATTGCACTATAAAATGATTTGTTGTATGTATGTGAAACAGAAGATAGCACAGGTATTCCTGTTTAAACCATGATTTTCCTAGTTATTTGCTAATCCTAAACTTGGTTTCTCTTTTCTGCTCTCTACCAATATTCACTATCACTGACCTAAGAACTACATATGAAAAACCTTTAGAAGAAAAGAAAAACAGATGGCATTATAACCAAGAGTGGGAAGTGATAAAAACTACTAGGAATACTGTTTGGATTTTGAATGAATCCTTACTTTTCATTTAAAGAAAGCATATCTGCCTAGTATAGTGATATGGCATCCTGCATGTGGGCCTTAATAAAACCATTAACTATTCCTTTGTTTACACTGAATGAAAAGGGGTAAAGAATTAACTTTTGTAAAAATAACAAAGTGTATATGTGGAGAAAATCCTTTTCAAAATAATGACTGGCATGTAAAACCAATAATTTTAATCACACAAATCTCTGGTTACAAGATGGCCAAATGGGAAATAACATATTTGTGAAGATGTGATGAAATTGTTGTGTGAAATGGAAAAGCCATTGTGATAAGCAGTTTGTCAATTTCTCAAACAATTAAAAATAGAATTGCCATATAACCCAATGGTTTCACTGCTGGGTATACATCAAAAACTGAAAACAGGTAGTTAAGTAAATAATTGTACACAAATGTTTACATCAGTTCTCTTCACAATAGCCAAAAGGTGGAAATAGCCTGCGTGCCCATTAACAGACTGGGAATAAACCCACATAGTATATACATACAAAGGAAGGCTGCTTAGTAATAACCAAGGAATGAAGCACTGATGAATGTTACAATCGGAACAAGCCTCAAAAATATGCTACATGAAACAAGTCAGATGCAAAAAGCCACATATTGTAATGATTCTGTGAAATATTCACAATAGTTAGAAACACGGAGTATGACAGCAAATTGGTGGCTACCAAGATAAGGAGAGAGAGGTAGTGGGAGTTATTTCTTAATGGTTATTCTTTCCTTTGGGGATGACAAAAATGCTTTGGTAAATGGGGTTTGCACAACATTGAATAACATTGAAACTGGATTCCAGTCCATTTCCTCCCACCTCTCTTTTTTTATTCAATTCCTTTTTATTTAACTATGTCTAAATTTTATATATGATAGTACTTTAAAATGATAGCTATAGGGCTGAGGCTGTGGCTCAGTGGTAGAGCGCTTGCCTCACATGTGTGAAGCCCTGGGTTTGATTCTCAGCACTGCATATAAATAAATGAATAAACTAAAGGCCCATCAAAAAAATTTAAAAATGATAGCTACATTCATTTACATTGTGATTTTTATTGTTATATATTTGAACACAGATCTATGGTATATTTTCAGAATGTTTTCTTTTTTCCTATTCTTAGAAGGCCAGTGGTTTTCTAAATTACTTTGGAGCCGAACTCAGTTGTTAAATTTAATCTCATTATATAAAGCTCAATATATAAAGAAAATAAAAATGGAGCTGATCTATTTGAAGCTGTCTCCATTTTGACCTTTTGCATGTGGCTCTGACCTTGGAAACTACTAATTCAGCCAGTTCAATGTATGTAATGACATTTCTTCTTTCCCCTATTTCTATATAATTTGTTGGATCTGATCCTACAAAACATGAACAAATTGCTCATTTTCAGTGATACATGATTCAGGGATTCCTCTAGAATACATTTAGTAAATTACTTCTTCTAGTAAAGTAAATTGTACTTTAGTGGCCTGAAAGACATCATGGAATTCAGAAGAAAAAAAAATCTATGTCTTGTCCAATTCTTTCTGTTAGAATGGGCATTTTGTATAATTTGGGCCTTGAATTTAAGGCACTGTTGTTGTTCTAACTCCCAAAAGAATAGGTCAGGGACCACATTCTTGATCCCTCTCTGTTTTTCTAGCCTTCTTTACTATTAACCTCATAAATCACCTGCCAGCTCTACCTTCATCTACACACATATGACTTCAAATTCATTTTGGGGAAATGATCAGACAAAACACAGGTAATTATAGCAGGAAAAGGCAGCAGCTGTCTTTTCTGATTCAATTGTAGCCACCAGGAGGAATTCATTCCAGCAGGATACATTTCCATAGGGACTGGAGGAAAACAAAAATTGAACTTATCAGCAACTTGGATGATAATATATTAAGGTGTCCCATCAAGACAACTATGTTCTGATAAGGAATTCACAAGCTCACTATTTCTGATTCCTTTCATATAAATTAATCTTCTGTAGGCACCAGAAACTGCTACTCTTTCCAAGACTTAGTAGAGGTCAGGAAATTACAAATAACATTAGCTGCTGCCCATTCTATCCTATGGTTTAGCCATAAATACAACCCTTCAAAATACAATGTGTATTTGGAGAGGTCTAAAGTCATTCTGCCTTCCCATTCTTATCTCCCCCATCATCACCAGCAGTATCTTCCTTTGAATAACAGTTCTTAAGAATATATTATTATCATTCTCTATGCTCTGCCTCCACCATTTCTGCTCTCCATGTTTTATTCTTGTGAATATTCCTAACCTCCTTATTCTATTATCTTTCTGTTCCACCCAAATGCAGCCTTAGATCAACAAAGTTCCACCATTCTATTTCCATATGGGAGATGCTGACTTATCATAATTGCATAGTCTGTGTTATGTTCTGGATATGAAGTGTCCCCCAAAGATTTGTGTGCTAAAGGCTTGGTTTACAGTCTATCATGTGATTGTGAGATGGTGGAACCTTTAGGAGGTAGGGCCCAGCGGAAGGATGTTAAGGTCACAGAGGCATAATCTAAAAGGGGATATTGGGACACTGACCCCTTCCCCTCTCTCTGTCTTTGCTTCACTATCACAATGAGTCGAGCAGCTTTAATCGACCATACACTCTGCTTTGCCTTGCCATATATCCCAGAACAACCAAGCCAGCAACCCATGGATCGAAACCTCTGAAAACATAAGCCAACATAAATGCTTCCTCTGTTGAAGTTGGTTATCTCATGTATTGATGACATTGATCAAAATCTGAGTAACACAGATTGGTAAAATAAAAAAATTCATGGTTTTCCACTTTAGCAGAACAGAATCCTATTGCTGTTATTCATTCTATACATAATTTTCTAAATATTTATTATGTCCCTAATGTGTGCCAGAAACTTTTATCCTCCAGTGTGGGAATAAAGAAAACAGAAGAAAATCCCTTCCCTTAGGGCATATTTCAATCTAGGAGACAGAACATAAACACTATATTTTCATTCAAAACTCACAACCAGACTTTAATTATCAGTAAATATTAGGCAACCATAAACTGGAGGACATTCTATAAAATAGTATTATTCAAAACTAATAATGACCAGTATTATTTAAAAATATTCAGGTCATGACAGATGCAAGAAAGCTGGGAAAAAATCCCACATTTAGGGGACTAAGAAGACACAACACCTGCTCACAGCATGGTATTCTGGATTGGATCCTGGAAAAAGACAAGTATTTTAGTGAGAAATCTGGTGAAAATGATGTCAAGTTTGTAGCTTAGTTTATAGTATTATTCAGTCTTGATATCTTAGTTTTGTAATTTAACCATAGTAATGAAAGATGCTGACATTCAAATAAACGAAGTAAAGGGCATATAGGAGCTATCTTTATTATCTTTGCTGTATTACTTCAACAACTTTCTGCCAAGAAACTCTCTCCCTAGTTAGGTCATTCAACTGCAGACCTTAAGAACTCAAAGAAGAGAGAGTAAGGGGGCGGTATTGATCTAGCTGTGCACAACTGATGCTTGACCACCTGCTTTACCTAGGTGTTTACCACATCCCTATAAAATGTGAAAATACTTGTAACCTACTTGTTCATTTTTTTCAACTTATTGATAAGAATAAACTTTCCTATTAAGTATTCTTTTTTGTTCTCCACAATAGACCCAAATAACTTTCCAAAAAGCCTCATGGCACTTTTTCACCTCATTAGATAAAATAAAATCTAAACCAAAGTACTTCAATTTTGCTATCTTAGGTGCAAATATGCCTATTCCTACTCTTATCCATTCCTTTTTTTTTTTTCATTAAGTGCCCAAATTAATGGATAAAAATAAACCACATCTAAGTGCATAGTGAAAATTCAGAACACTGTGGATGAAAGAAACTATAATAAGCTTCTAGAGAGTGGGGGTGGTGGGGGGAAAGAGAGGTATCAGCAAAGAACAAAGAGTCAGAATAATTTTGAATTTCTGTACTGTCATATTGGAAGCTAACAAAGTCATGGAACAAGGTGCTAAGATTATTGAACAAAAGTGATTTTAAATTGAGAATTTGAAGTCAATCCACACTGAACTGTACTTGAGAATACAAGGATTGAAATAGAATGAAGGTATTTATTAAACATGGGGCAAAGCATTATATCTTCATAAAATTCATAACTAAAATAAGAAAGAGGAAACTATGGAGTAAATGCATTTTGGAAAGACATAAAGAGCTCTCCACTAGGAGAATAAACAAAGTTCCTAGATAACAGCTGTGTACCAGGCCTGGAGGGCAAGGAAACTAGTTTGGAGCCAGAGAAATGAAGGAGACATCTTTTCAAAAAATCAGTAGAAGGACTGATAAGTCTAATCATTTTAGACTTATCATAAGTCTAATCATTTTAGAAGATTTAGACAATTAACAAAGGGTTTGGGATTGAATTAGTGGTGAGTGCAGAGGAAACTATAAAAATAAGCAAACAAAATCAAGATGACTACTAACTCCTGAGAAAACTCTTCTGTGATTAGCATTTGCATAATCACAGCACTTAGGGAGGCTGAGACAGGAGAATCCCGAGTTCAAAGCCAGCCTCAGCAATGGCGAAGCAACTCAGTGAGACTCTGTCTCTACATAAAACACAAAATAGGGCAGAGGATGTGGCTCAGTGGTCAAGTACCCCTGAGTTCAATCCCCAGTACCAAAACAAAAAAGATAATTTTCAGGTTTCTGGTTAGGGCAAGTTGCTAGATGGGGGCTTCATTTATTAAGACAGAAAATGTTGCAGAAAAAACAAATGGTTGTGTGCAAAGAGAAATATAGAGTCCTTTGTTGCCCAATATGAATATTAGATGCCCATTCATCGTCAAAGGAGCTATGAATCTTACAAATCTTAAAACTAGATTTGTAAATATAAAGTTTGGATATATAAAGCAGTGTGCTAGCAATTCAGAGGCATATGAAACCATGGGAATAGATAAGATCATCTCTATTGAGTGAGTAAATAGAAAATTATAGTACGCAACTCTGAGCTCTGAGTAATTCTAAATATTAGAGGTAGAAGAAGAAGAGGATCAACATAAGAGACTGAGTACGTGTTGACAGTGAAAGAGGAAGACAGGCCAGAGAACATGGTAATATGAAAGTCAAAGAGGAAAGGGCTTTATGTTGGAGGAAAGGAATCAGTTATATTCTGCCAGGGAGAGAGATTAAGAAGAGAAAATGTACATGTCCCTGGATTTGGCAGTGTGGAGGATATTAGTGACCTTGAGAAAAAAAAATTTATCAGAATGATAGAGGCAACTTGTCAGAGCTAGGCAGATGAGAGTTAGAGGGGGGTGAAAATTTAAAGACCATCATGGAAAATAGAGTAAATTCCTATGAAACATTTTAAGAACAGAATTGGCTACTCAAATTATCAACTGTTCTGTCAGCAAGTGAGAAATATTGAGCATAAAATGTTGAGCAGGCCATGGGGAGGGCTCTGCAGAAGGCAATGACAGTAGTTAAGAAGACCAATAACATAGAGGACTATAATTCAAGTATCATAAATTAGACATTATGTTAGTCATAGACTAGTAACAAATAGATGTTTTTATTTTTCAAGAAAACAATATTTACATAAAGTGAAAAATCAGAATCAATCTCTAAATCAATTAGAGTAACAGATGTCAAGAAACCCAGAGCTCTTATCATAGCTCTTTTATTTCATAATTTTAGTTCGTAAATATGAGTTATTCCAAATGTCTATTGATTTCCATATCTTCAGTTCTTTTGCCACCTATACAGTTGTATAGCTTAAATGTCAGTTGTATTAGTTTCTTTTTTTTTTTATAAATAACAGGTTTTTTTATAATGTTGTTGCATTTTTTTATACCTTTATTTTATTTGTTTATATTTATGTGGTGCTGAGGATCGAACCCAGTGCCTCACCCATGCTAGGCAAGCGCTCAACCACTGAGCTACAGCCCCAGCCCTTGTATTAGTTTCTTATGGTTGCTGTAACAAATTACTGTAAACTTGATGGCTTGTATTGAGAAATTTATTCTCTCACAGTTTGGGAGGCCAGAAGTCTAAAATCAGTATCACTGTATTCCTGCCGACCAAGGAGTCAGTGGGGCCACGATCCCTCTGGAAGATATATGGAAGAATCTGTTCCTTGCTTCATCCAGCTTCCAATGGCTGCTGTCATTCCTTGCCTTATGTCTGTACCACTTCATAGCTGATTGCCTACCGCTACTCTCTATCTGCTCTGCCTCTGTCTTATAAAAAACAGTTTACAATTTTATTTAAGCATTACCTGGAAGACCCAGGACAATCTCACTCCATCTCAATATTATTAACTTAATCACAGCTGCCATGTTCTTTGGTTTGCCATATGAGGTATTTTAGAGTCTTCTAAGAGTTTTAGAGAATTTTCTTAGTTTGAAAAAAGAGTCAAAAACATTGGTGTATATTAGCATTACAATAATGAAAATTTTTATTTTCTTCAAGTACCTGGATACATAAAGAATAAATATCATATGGCCATGATCATTTTTGTTCAGGGAAGAGGGGAAGCTAGCAGGGTTTACATTCTTTTTTTAATTTATTTTTATTTTTTAAAGCAGAAGAATGCATATCAAGTCATAGTACACGTATGGAGCACAATTTTTTATTTCTCTAGTTGTAAACAAGGTAGAGTCACACCATTTGTGTCTTTGTACATGTACCTAGGGTAGGTAGTGATTTCCATCTTATTCCACCATCTTCCTACCTCTGTGTCCCCTCTCTTCCCCTCCCTCCCTTTTGCCTCATCCAAAGTTTCTCCATTTCTCCCATGCTCTCCACCCCCATCCCCATTACAGATCAGCATCCACTAATCAGATAAAACATTCAGCCTTTGGTTCTTTTAGGTTGGCTTACTTTCTTTAGTGTAATATTCTCCAACTCCATCCATTTACCTGCAAATGTTATAATTTTATTTTCCTTTTTTGCAGAATAATATTCCAAGTGTATGTATGACACAGTTTCTTTATCCATTCATCTATTGAAGGGTATCTAGGTTGCCACAACAGTTTAGCAATTGTGAATTGTGCTGCTATAAATATTGAAGTGGCTGTGTTACTGTAGTATGCTATTTTTAAGTCTTTAGGGAGTGGGATACCTGGGTCAAATGGTGGGTCCATTCCAATTTTTCTAAGGAATCTCTATACTGCTTTCTAGAGTGGTTTCACCAATTTTCAGTTCTAACAGTGATGTTTGAGTGTGCCTTTCCACCCCCATCCTTGCCAGCACTTATTGTTGCTTATATTCTTGATAACTGCCATTCTGACTGGAGTGAGATGAAATGTTAGAGTAGTTTTGATTTACATTTCTCTAATTGCTGGAGATCTTGAACATTTCTTTATATTTGTTGATGGATTGTATATCTTCTCCTGAGAAGTTTCTGTTCAGCTCCTGAGCCCATTTACTAATTGTTTTTTTTTTGTTTTTTTTTTTCCTGTGTTAAGTTTTTGAGTTCTTTATATATCCTGGAGATTAGTGCTGTGTCTGATGTGCATGTGGTAAAAAATTGCTCCCAGAATGTAGGCTCTGTTCACTTCCTTGATTGTTTCTTTTGCTGAGAAGAAGCTTTTTACTTTGAATTCATCCCATTTATTGATTTTTTATTTTATTTCTTGAGCTTTAGGAGTATTGTTAAGGAAGTCGGGACCTAATCCGACGTGATGAAGGTTTGGGCCTACTTTTCCCTCTATTAGGCACAATGTCTCTGGTCTAATTCCTAGGTCCTTGATCCACTTTGAGTTGAGTTTTGTGCATGGTGAGAGAAAGGGGTTTAGGTTCATTTTGTTGCATATGGATTTCCAATTTTCCCAGAAGTATTTGTCAAAGAAGTTATCGTTTCTCCAATGTGTTTTTGGCACCTTTGTCTAGTATGAGATAATTGTATTTATGTGGGTTTGTCTTTGTGTCTTCTTTTCTATACCATTGGTCTACATGTCTACTTTGGTGCCAATACTATGCTGTTTTTGTTACTATAGCTTTGTAGTATAGTTTAAGTTCTGGTATTGTGATGCCTCTGCTTCACTCTTCTTACTAAGCATTGCTTTGGCTATTGTGGGTCTTTTATTTTTCCAAATGAATTTCATGATTGCTTTTTCTATTTCTATAAGGAATGACATTGGGATTTTAATTGAAATCACATCAGATCTGTATAGTGCTTTGGGTATTATGGCCATTTTGATATTGATTCTGCCTATCAAAGAGCATGGGAGATCTTTCCACCTACTAAGATCTTCTTCAATTTCTTTCTTTAGTGTCCTGTAGTCTTCATTGTAGAGGTCTCTCACCTCTCTTGTTAGATTGATTCCAAGGTTTTTTGTTTTTTTTTTTTCTTTTTTTTTGAGTCTATTGAAAATGGAGTAGTTTTCCTAATTTCTCTTTCAGAGGATTCATCACTGATGTATAGAAATGTATTTGATTTATGAGTGTTGATTTTATATCCTTCTACTTTGCTGAACTCATTTTTTAATTCTAGAAGTTTTCTGGTGGAATTTTTTGGATCCTCTAAGTATAGTATCATGTCATTGGAAAATAATGATAGTTTGAGTTCTTCTTTTCTTATTTGTATCCTTTAATTTCTTTCATCTGTCTAATTTCTCTGGCTAGAATTTTAAGGACTATGTTGAATAGAAGTGGTAAAAGAGGACATCTCTGTCTTGTTCCAATTTTTAAAGGGAATGCTTCCAGTTTTTCTCCATTTAAGATTTTGTTGTCCTTGAGTTTACCATAGATTGCTTTTACAAAGTTGAGGTATGTTTCTACTATCCCTAGTTTTTCTAGTGTTTTAAACATGTTGTATTTTGTAAAATACTTTCTCTGCATCAATTGACAAAATCATATGATTCTTATCTTTAAGTCTACTGATGTGATAGATTACATTTATTGATTCCCATATGTTGAACCAACCTTGCATCCTTGCAATGAACTCCACTTGATCATGGTGCACTATTTTTTTAGTATGTTTTTGTATGCAATTTGTCAAAATTTTATTGAGAATTTTTGCATCTATATTCATCAGGGATATTGGTCTGAAATTTTCCTTCTTTGGTGAGTCTCTGTCTGGTTTTGGTATCAGGGTAATACTAGCCTCACAGAATGAGTTTGGAATGGTTCCATCCTTTTCTGTTTCATGGAATAATTTGAGGGGTATTGGAGTTAGTTCTTCTTTGTAGTCTTTTAGAACTTGCCTGAGAATCCATCTGGTTCTAGCTTTGCTTGGTTGATAGGCTTTTGATAGTGTCTTCTATTGCCTTGCTTGAAATTGATCTGTTTAAGTCATGAATGTCCTCCTGGTTCAGTTTGGGTAGGTTATATGCCTCTAGAAATTTGTTGGTGTCTTCAGGATTTTCTATTTTACTGGAGTATAATTTTCAAAATAGTTCATAATTATCCTCTGTATTTCAATAGAATCCGTTGTGATTTTTCCTTTTTCATCACAAATTTTAGTAATTTGGGTTTTCACTCTCCTTCTTTTCATTAGGGTGGCTAAGGATTTGTCAATTTTATTTATTTTTGCAAAGAACAAGCTTTTTGTTTTGTTAATTCTTTGAACTGTTTCCTTTGTTTCAATTTCATTGATTTCAGCCCTGATTTTAATTATTTTCTTTATCTACTTCTTTTGGTGTTGGTTTGTTCCTCTTTTTCTAAGGCTTTGAGATGTAGTATCAAGCCATTTATTTGTTGACCTTTACTTTTTTTAATTATTGAGCTTAATGCAATAAACTTTCCTCTTAGCAGTGCCTTCATAGTGTTCCAGAGATTGTGATAAGTTGTATCAGAGTTTTCATTTACCTCTACATTCTTACATTTGTTTTCAATAATTTTATTTTTTAGCAATTCTGTGATGTGTGTCTCTTACTTTATTATTATTTATAATATGCCTTAATATGATGTTATTCTCAGATGGTACTTTTATAAGCATTTAAAAGAAGTAAAGTCCCAATTGTTTCAACCCAAAGATCCTGTGAATTTCTTACTATCACTAAATATATGAATCAAGACATCCCTGTAGCTGTGGAATAAATACAAGTCATATGAGAGCATGAATTATAAAACAGTATTCAAATGATGGATGGATGCTTACAATTTTACTTTACAAATGACACTTCAGGCACTTAATCAATTTTTAAATTGCTTTTTGAGAGATGAAAAATAAACTCATATATCATCAACATAACAAAGTCAGTGAAACTGTGTTTGAGAATTATGATCTTAGGAGGAAAAAAATATACCCTAGATTCAAGAATTCCAAAGCCCTTATTCAGGAATCAAATCCCATGGATCTTAATTGCAAATGGAAAAATGCTTGGCAATATTGACAGTAAGGTAACATATATATTACTGCATAGGCAAAGAATAAAACCTATTTAAGGCAATAACTTATGCTTTATAAGAATGTGATAACCCATGATCAAGTACATCAAACACAATAGGCAGGTTTAACAATGTGGATGTTGACAGCACACTGTTATCAGCATACATAAACAAATGATTGGTATCATTCTGAAAGAGGCAGCCCTCATGCTGTGGGAAGATCAAAACACAGATAGAAGTTCCTTATTAAGGTTGTTAGGTTGGAGGCAATTGTGTAAGTGTGCTATGCACTATTTAAAATGTTCTCGGCCAGAGAAGGTAAATTGCTTGATAGGAAAGCTGTATCAGATTCTCTATAAGCTCTCCACAAGGAAAGATCTTTGCATTTGATTTTTTAAATACAAAATTAATGTTTCCCAATATAGATAAAGATCATTGAAATTTGCATGGGGACATTAATAAACTGTATCATTTCTTTCAAGAGAATTCACCCTGTCTAGAAATTTCACAGATAGATAGATAAGATATAATATTTATCACATTATTTTAAACAAAAATGTTATTTACATAGATGTTGTTAGAGTTGTCATACAAAATATCAGACTAGATGGCATAAACAGCAGAAATTAATTTTCTTGCAATTCTGGAGGCTAAATGTCCAAGATCAAGGAGCCAGCAGGTATAGTTTTCTCTGAGGCCTCCCTCGTAGGCTTGTGGATGGCTACTTTCTCAGTGCACCATCACATGAATTTTCAAGCCCCTCATTATAAGGACATCAGTTAGACTGGATTGGGGTCCATTTTGTAGATCCCATTTTAACTTGCTCATTTCTTTAAAGTTCTTATGTTTAAATACAGGCACGTTCTGAGATACTGGGGGTTTGGATTTCAATATCTGAATTGGGGAAGGGACACAACTTAGCCCCCCAAAATATATTTGTATTATTGTGTATTAGTTATATGTATAATTGCACAAATGAATTTTATACTGCTGAGTTTTTACTGTTACATTTAGTAGCTCATTTTCATTTTTAGAATGCTTTATCTAGTGTGAGAATAGTTTAGACTCCCTTTAGATCTCAGTTGCTATCATAGTGGGGAAGGAAGCCTGTAGTCCAATCTCACATGACCCTCAATTGACACTTGCTGAGAAATGGGAAGTGTAGAGGGGGTGAACATTGGTAATCTTTCTGTCAAGAGCCTGATACCTCTTGTGATTCCCGTTAGACATAAGCTTCTGAGCATCCTTCACTGTGCCTTCTGAATTGCTCTGGAGCAATTTAGCAATTCCTTCTGGCTGGTACACTCTAAAAAGAGCATTGACAAGAAACAATGCAAGACCACATAAATCATTCTCTATGTGTCACTACATTACAGAAATTAACATGAAAATAATAGGGAAATAAATTTTAGCTCAAGTTCTGAAACATATATGTGCCTCAAAATAGAATAGTTTCCTCATCATGTAATAACCTCCCTGTCCAATATAATATCAAAGGACAGGATAAGCCCCAGATTGCCCCATATCCCTTGCAAATACCCTTCCCTTTTCATGTCTAGTGTTACATAACTGGATCATTTGCACGTTATCTAGGTTTTGAATGCAATTACTAACTTGTTTCATCCTAGAGAAAAGAAACCTGCTGTGGGTGAAATGCTGGGTGCTCTTTTAATATCTGATGGCATCCAGGGTTTCTGGAATATCAAAGTCTATGAAATACAATAGGATAGCCACAGAATTTTTGCCTTCAGCTTATCAATATTTTAGCAGTTTCGAATTATATCATTAATTTTGATAATTTAAAATACAACATAGGAACTTTAAAAATTTTTTTTGTATGAAGCAAGTATGCTCTCCTCAATATAAAAGCAATGATGCACTGATGCTTTCTTGGCTTTTTCTCTAGAATTAGCTGCATAGCCCTTGAGTGGTTTAAGATCTAGGATAGCTTACCACAATATGCAGATGGATTTTTAAAATAAATTCAAAAGCATTGACCTTTTCTGAATGTTCATTTGCTCTTTGTATTTTTTCTTCACTCATGATGAGTCAAATGACTAGACCAAGTTAATTGAAGTCATTTTTTATTCCCAAGGTGTCTAGAAATGCTTCAGCTTAGAGGAATTTCTCTCCAAGAGGGAAGCTGGTAGAAGAGGAGAGAATATGGGCGACAGTGTTGTATAATGTGATCCAGTGATCCTTCCCAGTGGGCTGTAGACTCTTTGAAGGACCATGAGATGGAAGCTAGGTTTCGCTTGGAAGACACCAGTAAGAGAAGGAAGGAAAAAGATTTAACATTTGTATTTGTATCCTAAGACTTACACAGCTACATTTAAGTAACTTGATTTGTCTTTTATTATATGTTGTTTAATTTTGTCTACTGTACTTTGCCATAATACAGTAGAAAGATACATGAAAACCATAAAAATATTACCATTCTGATTTTTAAATAAGAAAATATTTTCAATATTTTAAATTTATAAACATTCATTTATAGCTCATGTTGATACTTTGAATTCTAAATGGAACAGAATATTTAGTTGATTTATATGATGCTATAAAGTGAAAATGAATTCTGAATTCTAGAAAATCATTTCATATATCTTCTTTTTATTGTGCTTTCATTTTAAGAATTTTTTTCCCCACACACAAGCTGTTTTACTAGAAGTTAATGACACCTTTGAACTGCAGAAATATACAAGGAATCCAGAAAGCAAAACCACTTTCTTCAAGTTTTTGTTTCTGTGCTTCAACTTTTCAGATATATATACATATATGTTTGTATATATGACAAAAGACAGTGTCTGTTGTTAATATTTTGTCAATTATCATCTTGCTTTTCCCTTTTTGTTTCAAATCATTAATCCATAACAACTGTGTCAATTTTAACCCAGTTCTGTTTCCACCTTACTTCCTGTAATTGTATTCATTACCAGTGGGTGGCTAGGTTGGTTTAATATGCTTATTCTTTCAACAATATTCTTTTACTCAGAATATCTCTTTATAGTGGATTTAATCACTCTGTAAAATAGCTAATAAGATCGCACCAGAATTTTTTCTTGAGTGATACATAGCTAAATCAAACATGAAGGGATCTCTGTGGATTAAATCTGAAATCTGATTTTCCTATACTGTAGACTAGGTTCTTGATCATGTATGAAAAAAGAAAGGTTCAGAATATTACTCAGCCTTAAAAAAGAATTAAAGTATGGCATTTGCAGGTAAGTGGATGGAGCTACAGAATATCATGCTAAGTGAAATAAACCAATGCCAAAAAAAACGCCCAATGTTTTCTCTGATAAGTGGATGCTGATCCATAGTGGGGCAGAAGATAGGGGAGAATGAAGGAACTTTGGTTTGTGTGGAGGGGAGTGAGAAGAAGAGTGGGGTTGTGGAGATGGGAATGACAGTAGAATTAGACAGACCTTCTTATCCTGTATACATGTATGATTACACTACTGCAGAGTCACTCTGCACCATGTACAGCCAGAGGAGTGAGAAGTTGTGCTATATTTGTGTGTGTCAAATGCATTCTACTGCAAAATAAACAAATCAATTACTAAGAAAATAAGAGAGACAGAGATAAATGAATAGGAATCATGAGTGAAAAATTCATTTTAGTATCTACATTGGCTTACTCAAAGATTTTTACTTTTGTAGTAAGTGCAATTCTTTGAGCATCTCAAAATCTAAGTTTCAAATACAATCTCTTTAATTTTAGAAAAAAAAATTTTGTGAGATAATGTATTGAAATGTACAGCTGTGACCAACACTGTCCTTTAAGCCAAAGATGTTCTATCATATGTGTGTGTGTCTTTAAACTATGAGATTGTTTCAAATATATATTGCCATCATTTTTAAGTGAAGCATTTCAGAAGTACCAATAGTGAACACTTCAAGAATACAGATTATGTGTCAGTTTTATACTAAATTATGTCTATTAATTAATTTAATTCCTGTATCAACCATATGAGGTAGATGCACTTATTATTATTATTCATTTTATAGAAGATGAAACTGAGGCTCAGAAAGATTAAATAACTAACCACAGCATTTAAAGGGCAGAGCCAGGTGTTATATTAAGCAATTTAGTTTGTAACCATTATGAAATCTACCTCTTAAATAAAATCTTTAATTAATTCATTCTGCTCTTATTGTTAGTGTTTTTTCCAGTGTAGTGGAGAAAGAGAAGAACCTTTTTGATGGAACATTTGAAAATTCTTATTTTAAGGAGATCCACGAAATTTTAGTGAAGCATTTTACTATTATTGAACCAAACAATTTCTATTAACGTAAAATATCCTTAATTTTCAAGTAATTTTGATGCATTTGAACTACATATGATAACTGAAATCTTACATGTTCTATGTGACCTATCATATTGACATTTATAGTTAATTAATTTACTAGGTAAAGAATATATGAGTACTATAATAAAAACTGATTCTATTAAAAAATAAGCAGGAGGAAAAGGATTAAGTTTTTTTGACTAGTGGGAGAAATCCTTTTTCATTTTGAAAATAATTTTATTGTCTTTTAAAGCCTTTTGTATACTCCTGCTAGGATTATGTCACTATGAAATAAAGAAAAGAATTAATATAGAACCTGAAGTTCAACAAATAATATCCTGCTGAATTTTCTTGTTCATATACCCTCATTTCCTGGGCCAGCTTAGCCTTAACTTGTATTACTTCAGGCTGAAGATATCTTTCATTTTAGAAGTATGCAATTGAATGAGAAGACTATCTTTTTATTTATTTATTTTCTTCCAGTATTTCAATTTGTCTGATGATGGCTGTGCAAGTTTTTCCTGGTGACATGGTTTCTCTTAATTTATCCATTTTTATTTGGTGTCCTACTTTACCAATTTTACTCATCTTACTTCTTTTCCTTTTCTGTGGTAAAACTCAAATCCAACCATAAGCAATTTTTAGAATTTGATAATTGTCTTTTTTCTTTTCCTGTGCATTATCCTTTACCTTTCAAAACCCCAAACTCCTTTTTCCTAGCATAATAATAGTGCCAGCCAATCATTTTTGAGTATTTGCTAAGTACTGGTCATTGTGCTAAATTCTAACTACGTAAGAATCTTATTAAGTAGAAATTATTTTACATCCATTATAAATGAAGAAAAATGAGGCACAGAAAAGTTAAAGGTCAATGGTGGATGATGGGGTTTGAATGCAGTTAATCCCTGTCCACGTGGTCCCCACCCCTTCCTAGCCAGTCTGCCTTTCACATCAAATTGTATGACTTTTGGATTTGATCAAAAGACAACTAATTTCAGGTCTTGTTAGTGAGGAAAGACTTGATTATCTTTGCACCTGAATCTGTGATTAGTTTTAATAAGAAAATTTCAGCTTAAGGTAAATAAACTTTGGAATCAGAACTTTGAACAACATGCAAATAGCCAAGCTGTAGTTTACAGAAGAGTCCTACAGCCTTCTATTTGGAGTTGATCCAGTTCTATAGATTTAATTGTTACAATGAACAGACAGAAGAAATCAAGAAACTCCATTTATATAATATTTTTATAAATATTTAGTACTATTTGTATTATTTCCACATATGTACTATATAAATAAATTAGACAATTCCTTATGGCATTCTTCTGTTTGAAGAAATTTTAGTTACTTTCTCAGGTAATATGGATTGTTTTTACACAATCCAAAAATATGTTCTTAAGAACACTTTGTACATTTGTTTTACAAATAAGCATTGGGTAAAAAATATACTAAATATGTTTCTGCTGTTTGCTGACCTTGTAAATATGAACAAGAAAAACCAATGTTAAGTCACTGTGAAACACCTCTAATAAATATAACCAGTATTGCAGTTATTGAATAACAGACTATGTGAATCTTATTTTCTGTAGTAGATATGTCTGAATGTAAATGCTAAATACTAGTGTTCTTTGTAATGAAAATATATATATAGGTGTTCAGAAATCTTACAAAAAAATTCTGTCATTTGCAAAATAGGTTGATTATTTAACAGGTCTATAAATTATTTTTTATTCAAACTGTCTGTAATCTTAATCATGTTATTTTAATTGCAATAGGTTGTAAATTTGCAATAAAGTAACAAGGAGGGAGTCTGTAACAGATGTTCTGTCAGCACATGTGATTTTGTCTGAAACAATCTAGCATTCATCATGCTTAATTTTCATCCACTGAAATGTACTGATTTATAATAATGTGAGCTCTATATATTCAGAAGGCTTCTGATTCTCAGGAAGGAAATTTTTCATCAAAGAATTTTCTTTTTTTATAGTATTTGATTTACCCCATAGATTTCTTTAACCCTGATTGTAAATAATTTTTTAGTAGTGTTATTTTATTTGACGTAAGTGGATTTTATACAAATGCAGTGTTTCTTTGTCATTTAATATTTCTTTGTCCATGACAAATATTTTATCTAAGTAAGTAAAATGTCATCTTTTGTTAAACTGGAATTCATTGTAAAACCACATTTATAAATGACGGTGTTAAGTTTTTTCTTTGAAATATACTCTCCAGATGGCAGTTAAATTTAATACATTGACATAGTTACAGAATCCTATAAAATAGCACATTTTCTATAATATTCTTAGAAAGAAAATACAATTTAGGTTTACTGTATACAATGGAAACTAATTTCACTCTTATCATTTTAGTATTGTTATACTAGAGTGGGTTTTGGATTATTATGATGCCTTTAAAAATATGGGTCAAAAATAGAAGAAAAGACATGGCAGGATTATATAACCTATATGTATACTTTAAACAAAGGTTTATAAAAATGTATATAAGCAAAGGAGAGTGGGAAAGAGAAAGAGAATAAGGGAAGAGCAAAGAAGACTAAAAGTGAATGAAGAATAATGCAGAGAGAGAAAATGGGCAGTTAGAAGGTAGCAGGAGGAAGAAAAGAAGAGGAGGAGCGAGATGAGAAGGAGTCGTCAGATGAGGCAAGAAAAAAGAGAAAAGAAAGGAGAAGCAAAAGGAGAGAAAAGACCATGTAAATAGAAAGACCAAAGCTTGTCTTCGCATTTGTAAAAGGACTTCCATAGACTGACTTTCAAAGAGCATGTGGAGTCACCCTGGGGGTAACAGAAAGGTAATTTCCTGCACTGGAGCTTGCCTCAGTAGCAAAGGAATGGATGTGGGGGATGTTATGGTTTGGATATGAGGTGTCCCCCAAAAGCTCATGTGTGGTGACAATGCAAGAAAGTTTGGTGGAGAAATGATTGGGTTGTAATAGTCTTAACCCAGTGAATTAATCCCCTGATTGGGATTCACTGAGTGATAACTGAAGTGGTAGGGTGTGGCTGGAGGAGGTTGGCATCAGGGGTGTGGCTTTGGGGTATATATTTATATCTGGCAAATGGAGACCTCTCTCTCTGCAATCCCATCATTATGTGAGCTGCTTCCCTCTGCCACACTCTTCCCCCATGATGTTCTGCTTCACCTCGAGCCCCAGCAATGGAGCCAGCCTTCTGTGGACTAAGACCTCGGAAACTATGAGCCCTTAAATACACTTTCCTCCCCTATAGTTGTTCTGATTGGGTCCTTTTAGTCACAGTAGTGAAAAAAAGCTGACTAAAATAGGGAATAAACAGAGTCCCCGTGATTGAACTCTGGAGAGGTAAGTAAGTCTTGACCCTATTCGCAGGTTCCACAAAGGCCATTTATCTGGACCAGGAACCCTCCTGGTTGCTGGGTGAATGAGAACATTTGAGAGGTTCCTGGTGATTGCCAAGAGTTGTCTAGAAACCCAAGGCTGCTGAATGTGGAGGTCAAAGTAAGATATAAAGTGGGCAAAAAGGAACATAATTGCCCTTTCTTTTCTTTTTATTTACTTTTCCCCCACTTTTTCTCTGTTCTTTCAGTGGAAATCAAAATAGAATTTATCTTCTGGAATATGTTTCTATTCATTCTGAAATGTTGTCATTGTAACCCAGCTGTATATTATAATATTTCTTGGGAAGGAAAAAATCAAAAACTGTGCTGCTTCTGATATCTGCTCTATGATTTTATGAGTCTCCTCTTCCAAATCCCACCACACCTTTATTTCCTTACTCATACATTTGCTTATGGGTATTTTCATCTTTTTCCAAAACTAATGTTGAATGATTTTTACTGTAGGTGAAAATTTGTTTTTTCTTGTCTTTTAAGAGCTTTTTTATTTGAGCAAGAGAATGAAGTACATATTGTTACAGGCTATTTACTGATCAATATTTATACAACATACTTTGTATTTAAGACACATGGAATTCAATGTAGATTTGTTTTAAAGCTACTACTCTAAACATCTTTAAAAATTCATATTCCAATTTTCTTTACTTTAAAAGCCCAGAACACATAGAAAATGTTTAAATACATTTGCTAACTTTCTACATTTATTCAGTAGCAATGCCAGTGTAGAAATTTTGTAATTTCTTTATTGGAGTTTGAGCTCTATTTATTAAAAATATCCCCACTTTACCCATTTGTGCCTTTTGTTTTAATGTGTAGAGCTGAATAAACATACTGATATTCATATACTAGGAAAATCATCTTAGGAGTTTATTAAAAGAAACTTTAGAGTTATGGTAACTTCTTATCTTGTTAGACAAATTTCCAAGTTTCAAGAAATAAGAGGGTTTGAAAACACAACCCCCAAAGAATATTTTAAACTAAGGCAATAATTTTTGTCCTTTTTCTTCCTAGTTTGTGATGCTTGAATTGTTACTCAGAGGAAAGCAATTTCACAAGGTCCAAAGGAAAATGTATATCTTAAAACTTTTTCAAGACAAACTTACAAGTTTCCAAAATGGCAGCTGGAGGGAATAGACAGTAACAATTTCCTATTAAGATTTCCTCTGTAAGGTTTTTTTTTTTTTTTTTTTTAAATTGTCTAGATTTAATGAATTTGTGTCAGTGTCTTACATTGCCTGTGATTTTTCACTCTTTTACACTATTTCACACTGTAGCCACAATCTATTGCTCAACATTAACACATTTTACTATAGTTTTTTCTGTTCTTTACTCTCCATCTTCTCTCATTGTCTTCCCCGTTCTTTTCATCTTCCTCACACTCTTTCTCCTCTTCCTTTTTATTTGTGTTCTCCTTTCTTCTCCTTCCTATTTTTTCCCCTTTTTCCTTTTGCCTCTGCCATACTTCTTCCAGAGAGGCAAAAAAGTGGTTTTCTTCCTGAAGTTGGTATTGCTTTTGATTTTACAAGTCCAGAGAAAAAATGGTGTTTTCACTTTTAAACTGAAGAAAGATCAATAACTCTGAACTGAGTGACAAATATTTAAAAAAGAGATTGGTAAAATCAAGTTCTGTGTAATTATTTATGTTGAAAGTGGTCATCATCCCTGATTCCAGAGCCATTTGGCACTATTATACAGTTTTATCCTAGGATAATTTGCTAAGAAAATTTATGCATTGATCTGAAGAAGAAATATCTTGTTGGCAGGACTGCGTCTACATATTAAGGATGTACCTACATTATGTAGTTGTTTGTTAGAACTCAGAATATTTTAAGACAATTTGATGTTAGCATCACAGGCTTAAAAATCTTTATTCAATTGAAGATAACAACATCCATCAAATATAGACATCACATTTACATCTTCAGATTTTAAAAATTAGGGATAGTTTTAGGCTTAGTGATTTCAAATTGAAATGTGTGTCTTTATTACAGTGAGTAAAATGAATATTACTAGAATTTTTTTAAGTTTTATAAATTTCTAAACATTCACTTATAAATGTTTGAAATTTTATTTATGAATTTATGATATTTAATTCTCTCCACAATTTCAGTGTATTTTATGTATTTATTCATCCCACTAATTTTCCTGATATGAAATGCCAAGAACTTTATTGACATAGCCTCATGGAATTCTAAGTTGCTCTGTAGATATTTTAGTCAACTTATACTTTAGGTAGATATGGAATCTGTTTTTAGATATCAGTATTAATCTAGTGATATCTACAATACATTTCTTAAATTTAAAAGGATAGGGTCTTTTGTGATGCTTGAGAATGTCTTTAAGGTATACAGACAGGTGTGTTGTTGCTGATGAGGATAATTATTTTTCTCCTCAAACAGATGTTCTACTTCAAGTGTATCATATGGGAAGAGAAAAGCCACCCATATACAGAAATGCAGTGATGACCTTTCTCTTTCCCCTTCATTGCATGGAGTAGACTTCTCAGTTTGCTGTTAATACAGAACTCTGAGATAGGGAAAAAACTCATTGATAATCTATCAGTGTGCTGACCATTTAAAGGAATTAGAATTAGAGTTTATGAAATAGATTAATGATGCAAAGGATTTAGTGACAAGATTCAGAAAGGGCAATGAAAGTCACATTAAAAAGACATGCAATCTCTGGAGAGTCTTTGATTTCGTCTACAGAATAATTTCCACACTAGCTGCCTCCTCAGCAGGAATAAAGAGTTATAAACATGTTCATTAAATAGCAAATCTACAATGGAGAGATAGAGAATTGGGACAGTTGGGAATTGGAGGATGTGGAAGGCATTTTTTAAGAATATTCTTTGTTAAAAGCAAAATTACTCTGTGACAAATCATGAAAATTAGTGTATGTGACTATATCTAAGAAATCAAGATAAGGACAGCACATATTCTTGACCTATATAAATAGCAGCTAAATGGCTTTATGTAAATTGAATATCTTTTGTTATCAAAATTACATACCTATCTACCTTGACTCTTTTTTGGAAATGGCTATGATACTTTTTCTATATATGTTTCCTGGTAAATTATTCTTACTATGCATACATTTCATATAGATGAAGAAATATGCAAGTAATTCTTTGTATACAAATTATGTGTGCATTATATGTTTTGATCATGGTTATGGTAATTGCAAAGATAAATGAGGGGAAATAAATGACAAACAAAAGAAATTAAAAAATATTTGTAATTGTCTGTATCTTGGTATAAGTCAAATTCTCCATAAGTAGCTAAAATGAACAAAATTGAAATTCCCCCCTCTATGGGTTGTATAATGTGGTATTTTCACTGATCAGTGGGATTGATATAAATATTGACTTGGATTTAAAAAAATGAAATCCAAATATGTATTTGAATTGTAATAATACATTGAAAAAACACTTTCATGCATGTATAATTACACCATATAACATTTTCAGTGTTATCTTTAGTGGGCTTGATGTAAAACTTTTTTTTTAACTTAATTAATAAGGAACCACCTTACAACCAAGTTGTATTATAGACTGGTATTTAAAGCTATGAAAATGAGGTTTTACAAGCACTCTTATAAAGATCGTCACATTAATTACTTGGTACCATGGAATCCATATCCATATTCATGCTTCCTCAAAAATTCATATGTTGAAGTACTAACTGCCAATGTGATGAGATTTAGAGATGAGGTCTTAGGCAGTAAGTAGCTTAGATGAGACCATGAATAGCGGGCCCCAGTAATGGCATGGGTTCCCTTGTAAGAAGTGTAAGGCAACAGAGTTCTTATCCCATCCCTCTCCATGTGAAAACACTGTGAAAAGGCTTCTACAAGCCAGGAAACAACCCCTCACCACACCCAAATCTTACTCTTGGATCAAGCCTCCTGCACTGGAAGAAATGTTGTTGTTTAAGCCTCCTAGTCAAGGTTGTTTGTTATGGCAGTCGAGCTGACTAAAATAACTTGTTGTCTAGAAAGTGGTTTCATTAAAGTTTGGGCTTTGACAACTCATGAAGCAATTCATGAATAAAAAGAAAGAAAAACTCCAAAATATGTGCTTTCCCCAGACTTTTGGATTGTTTAATTAGGATTTCAGAGCAGAAATAATGCTGTTTTGTTGTTTTCTCTAAACACAAACAGCAGATCTCATTGAGAATTCTCACTGAGCTGTGGAAAAAGCACTCAAGGGAAGGTGCTTAATAACACTCCCCAGCTTATTGATGAGAGCCTGTGTCTGCAGCCACAGGCAGCAAATGTATCTGTCTTCTGAGAGGAGAGCAACCCAAGCACACTGTGAACACTAGCAAGGGCAGGCCCGTATTCTGCTTTAATGTGTCCCATGTGTACCCTGCAATAATAGACACTATGTAAATAAATTTGATTAATGATGAAAATTTTTCTACATTTAAAATTGCCTTTGATGAAGACAAAGAATATGATTCCCCACTATTCAATGTGAAAAAGGTGACACTAATAGACCATAGCAGATTTTTAAAGAGGTGCCAAGTTGTTTACTCATTTTCTTCAAACTTGGTTGACAAGTGCATAATAAAAACTTTGTTTTTATATGCATAAATATGTTATATATATTGTTCAACTGAATGTATATATGATATAACCAAGTGACATAAATACAAATGAATATATAGTTATGTATAAATATAAAGGTATATACATGTAAACATATAAATATGCTTCATACATTATATAAAATCACATTTCATATAAAATGATTAATTTTACATTTATCATAAACATTGAAATATATATAGTTTTTAAATGATAATGATATATCTGTTACATATATTATATAGAATGCATTTATGTAAATGACAATAAATAATGATTTATGCATTTAACTATAATTATAAATGATGTATTTCTTTATAAATTATATATTTATAAATGAAACATTTGTAACTACAACTTAACTTACATGTTTATATATCAGTTATTTATATTTACATATATTTAAATAGTACATTTATGTATATTATATATGTTTACATATAATTTTTTTAATATTTTTATTTTTTAGTTGTAGGTGGACAGAATATCTTTATTTTTTTATTTTTATGTGGTGCTGAAGATTGAACCCAGTGCCTCATGCGTGCTAGGTGAGCAGGATATCACTGAGCCATAACCCCAGCCCCATGTTTACATATAATTTAACTGAGCATATACAAATGAAAGGTCCATTTGAGTTAGAAATGTATATTTTGAGATAGATAAAAATAACCAAAAAATCCTAAGTAGAATAAATAGGCAAATCAACAAAGAGTATGGTTTACTGAATAATTTTTTAATGCCTAAGTAATATTACCACATTCTTCCAAAATGAGAGTTTGACATGTGAAATAGCATAAGAAAATATTTAGGCACAATTATCCTCGAATATGAAGTCTCAGCTCTTGGATGGAGTGTAAAAGAGTAAAAGTTTGGTTAAGAAAAATAAATGGATGATTTTAGAGATAAATTTCCCATTCTTGTAGAACATCCCATAATGTTGGTTGCAGTAAGCAATATTATGACTGAATAATGTATTCCAATTTCAGCATTTGTTTACACTGACTTACTCTATATTTACCTTTATATCACATGGTATGTATGATTTATTATTTGTTAATAATTGACAAGTGGACAAGAGATTGTCATCAATACTGATGGTCTTGACATACTTTGGGAACTCTGGGCAGGAAGATCTGGTAAAAAGGAAAGACTCTGAAGCTGAATCTACAAAGCAATGTTGAAGATAGAGAGCCGTTTCCATAGAAATTTAGAAAAATACCAGTACAGTATTGATTCTCCATGAATAAATTTGACCTGAACAATTATAAATGCATTATTCAATTGTCTTCCATTATATTGGTTGGGTATTTAAATATACCAAACAAGATCACAGCAACTTCAAAGCTGCTATGATGCCTCCTGGCTACTGGGGGCAATTTGATATCTAATTATCTATTCTACAAAAACATATAAAAATAAAGAATAATGTTAATAATATCTCAAACATCAAAGTACCATTTAATGCTAAATGTTCATTATCTAATTATAAAATCAGTAAATTGGGCATAGCATTGATGAATATCATCAAATCATTTACTTCCTTCTGTTCTGATACTGTTAAAGGTAAGTAGTAAAAAAAAAAGTAGGCAGTATATTGAAAGCACTGAAATATATATTGACAAGTATATTTAAAAATTTTAAAAATGTATTTAACCTATGAGTGCTTGAAGAAATAAAATGAAAAACATTAAATGATAAATTTTTAAGCAACAACTGAAGGAGGTATTGTAACTTTTCAAATGTTTTTGAAAATGACATACTAACACATAACAGGGTAGAAATACTCACCCAGCCTTCAGTTTTCAGCTACTAGCTCACACTGTACCCTGAAAGCCTGAGTCTAATACTGAATGAGGCTGGGATACAAAGCCCTAGCTATTCTGTCTCAACATGGAACATTCTGATGGACAATACTCTACTTGCAAGATTGGCCAAGATTTGTTAGACTACAGTTTGTAAAGTTATGCTTAATTATTGTGCAATTCAGAGGTGTTGCAATGTGTTCATTCTTTTTTATTACTTGATAGTGCTCTATTGCATGGATATATGAAAGTTTCCTTCACTATTTGTCTTTTGTTGGACACGGTGGGCAATTCCCAGATTTTGGCTATAACAAATAGTAATTATGAACGTTTGTGTACATGTCTTTGTATTGAGGTATTCATTCCAGTTTTAGCAACTTTTAAAAAAATTCAAGTTTCTGTTATGTGGAGATAACTTTTTATTTTAAAGACTGCAAATATTTAAAAATCGGGAATTTTGGATGTGTGGGACATAAAGAATACTTTTTTATATTTTTTATGACCACAGATTGGGGAGAATTTTTTTAAGGTAATTTGGTACCATCTATCAAAATAACAAGTTGCTAATCCTTTGTTCCTAAAATTCTCCATCATTTCCTGTAATATTGGAAAAAATATTTGCTTTTGTGTGCCTCCATTTTTCATGGTCATAAAGAGGATAATAATATGCAGTATGTATTTCACATTGATGTATATAATTCAAATGACTATAGTGAGCACAGATAAATTAATTTATGAAAAATGCTGGCCATGACAATTGTTTTTCATTATTATTTTTACTACTACTTAAGAAAATATATTCTTCAGAACTCCTTTGATAAATATAAAAGGCATATATCTTAAGAATGTTTAATTAGAACAACTTATTATAATAAAATTGTAGACAACCTAAATGTTCATTGATAAGGGGTTATTAAATAAATTTTGGGACAACTGTGGGAGGCAATAGAGAAGGCATGAATTCAGTTCAAGTGCTGTTTAGTGGATGGGCTGTGGGCTTGGTCCATTTCTTAACCTCTCTCTGTCTTAATTTTTTATGCCATTAAAGTAATGATAATACATATTATATGAGTTATTGTGAGAAATCAATGAGACAAGATATATAAATTATTTAAAAGACAACCAGGGCATAGTGAGCATCCCATAATCCATAGTATTCTACAGTATTACTTACCTTTTATAAGAACAGAGGCAGATCTGTATGGATTGCAATAGAAGGATACTTATTATAAACAGATTTTTATTTTTTCTTGTTATAGATGTTCTATGATGGAGGCAGATACATAATCTGCTTATGTATCTTAGAAATAGGTGGAAATATCCCATATGTATCAATTATTATTTTATCCATGAGTTACAGAAAGGGAACAATAGTTAAACTTATTTCATACTTTTAACAATTCTAAATGGAGTATGAATGAACATCTTAATATCGAAGTAGGTCATTTCAATAGTAAACAATGTAAAGTAAAAATTTAAAAAGTAATTTTTGGTCTTTTAGTACTTTATTTGAGTTTGTTAAATCAGGAAATGTTCATTATATATTTATATACAAAGAATGTAACAACAATTAAGTGTGCCATGACTGCCAATATTGTATGATTATCATTGTACAATACATTTAAATGACTTAAAATGAAGGAAATAAGACAGGAATATTGGGGCTAACAAATGCTCTTCTCTGTGCCACTAAGTTTTTTCAGGAGCAAGAACTCCTCCATATACAGGCTATATAAATGATACTGAGATAATATTGTGAAATAAACAAATATAGCTTTACTCAGTTTAGAAAGAAAGTTGGTTTTCATTTAGGGTAGAAAATCCAAGATAGATCAGATGTTCATGCAAAGATAATAAAATCACTTGCTGTTTCTCAGTGAAGTTGATAATCTGTCTTTCAAGGGAGTTTATGTACGATATAACAAGTAACCACTAAATGTAGTAACTGGGGGAAACTTGGCTGGAATTGTTCCTTTTACAAGTCGCAACCACACTTCCTGCCCATAATTTAATTCTAATAAGGCATCTCCAGTCAAAACTCTATCACAGTGTATTTCACTGTTAATATTTTCAGACTCGAATGCAAGCTTGTCTACTCCATCAACCACTAAAAATCCAGAGATATGAGCACTAAATGACTCAATGGTATATTTGAAAACATACACTCCCAGATATGGAATTCTGAATCTTCCAGTTCTTGGGTTATATGAAGCTCCATAATTGACATCCAGATTATTAAATAGAATAGGGCCAGGTGTCGTCATTCCATATGTATGAGATGCAAAGAAGGCAACCATTGGTGCATATCTATAAGATCCTTTGGAAAAATCTGTTAAAGGAAAAAAAATGGCAGGAGTTAATTTTCATGTTTGTATCTTGTTTTTTTTTTTCCTATAACTTTATTATTTTATTTTAATTACAAAAAGGCTTGCAGAGGCAAATTTAACGATGGTTATGTACCTGAATGTCTGCCTCTTCTTTTGACTGAATTACCCTGAGTCACTTAGCTATTTAGAGCCTCAGTTTCTCCATTTAGATCAGGATAGATGAAAATAACAGTTGATATCTTCCTCATAGAAATGCCTCAAAGATTAATTTGCATATTTTTGATCTCCCCAGAGATAAAGGAATTCAAAGCACTCTATGATTATTATGATATGCCAGAATGTTTTAAAAGCCCCTTGCAAGAATTGAAGCTGACATGATGTAGAAACAATTTTTCCAGCACCTTGTCAAACTGTTTCTAGAGGCTAAAACAGAAACTAAATGAAGTCATATTCGCTATAGGGAAGTAGACAAAAGAAATTTTCTGTGTAATTAATGCCAAACGTACTTACAAAGGCTGATTTAAAAATAGACTAAAAAATTTACTTTTCAGTATGCAGCATGTTTAAATAAAGTCCTATTTGAAAATTTTTTTTGCTGTCATTAAAGATAATGTAGTTTAAATGCTGCACATATTTTCTTGTATAAAATCAGAAGTGTACTATTAAAGTAAATGTAAAGCAACCAATACTTATGAAGTGACACGATGAAGAAAGGCATCTTGTTTTATTCCATACAGTTGGCCATGTTCTAATAATCCCCATGTCATCAAAATGGCAGTTAGCTCAGCCCTCATGGAAAACATACTGCCAAGCACATGTTAAAGCTTCATTTAAATGAGCATATCTGACATGACGCAAAGGTATTTCTTTAACAATTTGTTTGAGGAGAGTTTATACCTGTCAGATATATACATCTGCATTTTCTCTTAATACGCATAAGAGATAAAAAGTGATAGAGGTAAGACTTTCAATCAATGCCTCTAGAATACCAATATAAAAAATGTCAACAAGTGCCTACAGATATAAATTTTCCTGACATAAAGACATTTCTACTTGTAAATCAGGTACATTATTCAATAAGTTTCTGAAGTAAAAATAATTAATCCTCATGTGGATCCAGAATAGACAGATTAAATATCCATTTGCGAATATTTTCAGAATATGTTTCTGTATCTGATATTGAGCAAATCTAAGGATGCAGACTCATTTACCTGGAACTAAAGCATTTTCTTGCACCAGCTTGATAGTGCAGTTGTCACCAGTGAAAGGGTGCCGGCAGGCACAGGTAAAGCTGCTTCTCCCACTTATACACGTGCCCCCATTCTGGCATGGGAGTCTGCTACAGCCCGAATACTCCTCTGTGACTGAAAAAGAATCATGATAAAGGAGGATAAAGTGACCTATTTTCCTGTTCATCTCAAATCATGGTTTGCAAAAGAATAGGCAAAACGCTGAATTTGCAATTTAAAAACCAGGTTCCTAGGCCAAGATCTCCCACCAATGTAGTAATGAGACTCCATGCAAATCCCTTAGCTCTGACCTCTTTCCTCCTTTTTGTGAAGCAGGAATAATTCATTTGTCCATTGCATTTACTTGTATGAAAATGTTAAGATTTTGGGCAACTGTGATACAGAATACAATTATCTAGACACAGAATCATTTATATGTGGAACTAGTATGTGATAAAGGCAATGGTTCAAAGCACTGAAGAAGAAAAATATCTGCTCAATACATAATATTAAGATAACTGGATATTGATAAAAATGCAAAGTCTACATGTATGAAAATACTATATTTTTATAAAAAAAAAACCCTTTTGATTGCATTACAATTAAATAAAGGAGAATGTCTTTATAGGGCTTTAAAATTCTAGAAAACAAACAACAAAAACCAGATGCTATAAGAGAAAATTCTCACATTTGATTACCAAGGAATTAAAACTAATTTTCAATTAAAGTTGCCAAATTAAAAGTTCAATTATATAGGCCAATTTAAGATAAAGTATTTCAATAGATATAATCTAATGACTAATAACTATAACATATGACAAGTCAAATGCAAAAGAACACAGTCCCCTAAAAAGTAATATGAAAAATGAGAAAATGGTATGAGCAGATAAATCACTAAACAAAAACTACAAAATCTCATCAAAAGTTTTAAAACACATTCAATTTTTCTAATTAAGTAATAGCCAATTTTACCATGATAATATTATTTTTAAGTCAGGTAGCAATATTTTAAGAGAAAATATGCAGAGGGGGTAATATGAGGAGAAAATGAAACTTCTTATACAATATTGGTTTTGCGCTTAAATGGTTTGACCTTTTAGTAGAACAATTTGACCATATTGACTTTGAGCCACAAATTTTTTCCTGGCAGAATATGTGTACTTCAGATCTGCTTGTCAATGTACATAAAAATAAATTTTTAAAGATGTTTTTTATGACATCATTTGCATTAGTGAAAAATTTAAAGACATCTAAATAAGCAGTAATTTAGAACTCATTAAATGAATTGTAATATATGCCCACAAAGAAATATTACATAGCAATTAAAAAATGAGGTAGATCTCCAACACATTTGGTTTACCAATATCAGCAAATTACGGTTTGCATATTCACATAGAATAATTCCACTTATTAACAAAGCTTCAACTTATAAATATATGTATAAGCATAACACATGATATATAATTAAGTAAATGCAGGGGAAATGCTGGAGAATCATTACCCTACTTGCCACAGTTGCACTACACCACCACCTTGTGGCAACAATGTAAATAAGTTTACAATTAACTCATTTCAAATTATATGTTTTTCGATGGTTTTTAAATTTGGGGCTATTTTCTTTATTTGATTTTTTTTCATAAAATGAGATCTATAAACATTTTGTATACATTTTATTTAATATCTTCATATATAAAATTCTTACATGTTCAAACTGTATTCCTATATTTTTAAAAATTTTTGGCAAAAACATATAATATGTAGCTAGAAACTAATTTGAATTATCTTGATGTACTATCTGCAACGGTCTATGAACTACTTCCCTCATCAAGAAAAGTATAGCTGGATGTGGTGATGCACACTTTTAATCTCAGTGACTCAAGAGGCTGAGGCAGGAAGATCCAAGTTTGAGGGCAGCCTCAGCAATTTAGTGAGGCCTTAAGTAACTTAGTGACACCTTGTCTTAAAATAAAAGAAGGCTGGGGATGTAGCTCAGTGTAAAGCACCTGAGTTCAATCTCCAGTACCCACCCTCACAAAAGCCTAAAATGAGTATATCGGTGTATATTTTAATCCCAACTACTGGAAACGCTGAGGTAGGAAGATCACAAATTTGAAGCCAACTGGGCAACTCAGTGAGTTTCTGTCTCAGAATAAATTATAAAGATCTGGGGATGTATCTCTGAGACAGAGTGCTTGCCTAGTATCCATGAGACTCTGGGTTCCATCTCCAGTACATGGTGAAAATGTAAAAAAAAAAAAAAAAAAAAAAAAAAAGCAATATATTTTGATTTGTATAAATATATGGTATGCAATACATTTTAACAAATGTTTAAAACTGACCTACATTTTTGGAATGTTATTTCTATACCATGTGACTAGGTCATTAAACATTCTCAGCTATTTTAGAATTTAGTCCATTACTTGCTGGTTTTCTAAACATCCGTGATTCTCCATTACCTGTAGAAATATGAATTCTTCATAGCAAAACACTGCTCCATTTGTTGTCACATTTTCTGAATCTAGTACCATGATTGAGTCACAGGAGAGTGCTCAGTTATGTGTTTCACTGAGAGGGGATCAATTGTGCAATGGGATTGGGGGAACACTGAAGTAGTTTTGCAATTGGATCAATTCTATCTTGCTATCCCAGATGAGAAAAAGTCACTCTCTCCTGTAGACACAGCCTGTCCATGAACAAGAGATCAAATTTGTTCTAGAGAGAATTCAAGAAACTAGAAACAATGCATTGCTCTGCATGGCTGCTGGCTCTACTTTGATTCTTCAGGAAAAATGCTTTTTTGACTTCCATTTAATGTCCAGGATGACTATTCTATTTTTCTTCTCCTTGTGTTCCATTACCTCCTGGAATAGTGTCTTGCCTTGCTTTTGTTCTTTTAGCATTTCAGAGAATGTTATTTTACCTTTTTAAAAAAATTTGTAGTTGTAGATGGACAGAATGCCTTTATTTTATTTATTTATTTTTATGTGGTGCTAAGGATCAAACCCAGTGCCTCACACATGCTAGGCAAGTGCTCTGCCACTGAGCTCCAGCCCCAGTCCCTTTTATCCTTTTTATTTCTGACCTGTTTATAGGGGCATTCATCTGGAAGAGAATCCACTTTAGTCTGAGGGCCTGCACTTTCTCCAATTGTTATAGTATCCCAAACTTCTCGAGAGCACAGTTTGCCTTCTAGCACATCACTCATGGTACCTACTGATCATCCATCCAGTATGCCTCACTCGCCTGTCTGCTTCTGCTTCTGCTGCTGTTCTAAGTTGCTTTCTTTCCCTTTCTTGCTCTTTATGTTATCTCTGGTCTATAAGTCCCAGCTAAAATAATCTACATTTTAGTCATGCAATGCCCATGGTATTCTGTACTGAACTTACTATGACAACAGAATCTAAGCAGTGCAAGCTTTAGCAATAATTGCCACTTTGCTGAAATGACTTTACACCTCTCTCAAGGCAAAGAATGCATTTGGTGCTCATTATTTTTGCATCCGTATCATACTTTGCCATTACAGATCTATGCTCTGATGTTATTAAGAGCTCCAAAGTTCCATATTTATATCATTAACTTAAACACACATTTACAATTATTACTGATAACAATTACATTTATCTTATACTTGAGTTGCCATCTCTGTGCACAGACATCACTCATTGTTTTATTTGGTATGAAATGTTTAAGTTGCTCCTCCTAGCCTTTCTATTATCTCCAATTTTTTGTTGCATGTGTTCATCCAAATCATTGATGAAAATATTTCATGGATCGCTGTCAAGTATAGCACCTTGTAAAAGACAAGTAAACTTGGTTGGCAGTGATTTGCCAATTGAAGCTGTCTGCAATATGTCACACAAGTAGTTATAGACTGTATAGATTTTGTGCATCTTCTGACTCATGTTTTCTATTTTATTGTTAAAATACTTAAAAGTGATTGGATGCATTTATTAATATCTGTACAGATTAATACTTAATAAGCTATTTGTTCCTGAGTTAACAGCAAAAATTGCACTCCAAAAAAGCATCATTTCTGACCTCTTTCCTCATCCCTGCTGCTAGAGTTATTTACTATAATTCTCTCAATTTTTGCATGATGCTCTGAATAAGTTCTCTCGTTGAACTTATTATGATATGATCCTCAACTGTTTTGTTCATGTATTCTTCTTCCAACTACAGTGTGAGCTTTGTGAGGTCAGTGCTTAGCTCTATCTCTTAAACAGTGTCACTACTGATTATCAAAATGAGCAATATAGGAAGTTTTAAAGACTTTTTAAAGATGGATAAACAAATTACCAAAAGATAGAGTAGATGACCACATTCTTACTCAACTCCATCCTTCTTTGGAGTTTCTCAAAATCACAGAATTTAATGCTATATCATTGCCATTTTTTTTAGAGACATGGAATTATCTCAAGAAAACTCTGTACAACTTCCCTCCTCCCTTGTGTTTCAGTAACCTCTTAAACTCTATCCAGTTCACTTAATTTCTTTGATGGAGAAAAGTGCAATTAGTTGAATCAGTTCTACCAACTCAGCATCCTACTATCTTGTGCAAGTAGCATAACAAATTTTTCAAAGTTCATTTCACTGCTCTGAATATGACTAGAATTCCTTTTCCATTGTCTTGGAATATTTCATCAATCTCTATTTGTTCTGGCCTTCGCTTTCTGGACCCTAATCTGTACTCTAATTGTACTTTTCTCTTAATCCTACTTTCAAATTCATAAATGTTCATGTTAAATTTGAACAGATTGGAGAGCTCTTTACATTCTCAAAGCATTCTGCCGTGGCTAACATTTTTCATATTTTTATTATAAGTACCTGCTTAATGTCTGAGCTCCATGAGAAGAGGGACTATGTTTAACTGACACCCTAACCGCTCAGCCTTGCTCAGGGCTTGTTCAAGACTTAATAGGGATTTCATGAACAAATGAAAGAACACTCTGTGCTCAACTTCTACTTTATCCTCATTTGTGTTTATTTTATATATAATTTAATATGCATACTTTTGTAATACACATGTGTTAGACAATACATTGTAATTTATTATTTTACTTCATCTAAATTTTTACCTTTTTGCTTACTCATAGTTTAGCATGAAGGTCTTACTTTTTATTTTTTCCTTTAAACAATAATGTAGGACACATAATTCTGAGAGGAGTTACCAACAGATTAGTGAGGGGATCTGTCATTTTGCCTCTGGAGGAAAGCATTATATAATCCACCGCATAACTTTCCTACTAGGTAATATAATCTTATGGCATTAACACTTTATTTTATGTTTCCTGGCTCAGAAAATGTCCATCACATGCATAGGATTCTGACTGTTCACCTTAGATATGCTGGCCATTTTATTGTAGGAAAAGGTACAGGAAATGGTTGTCAATTGTGTCAGACTTCTCTCTTCACCTGTGATCATCCTTCCGTATGAAAGGGAATCGCATGGGAAGCTAGGAAAATATTTTTTCTCCCAGGGAGCCATGGACAACAAGTAGTTTATTTAATGTTCTTTTCAATACTGATGATTTATTGACACAAACTGGGAAGGCCAACCCCAGGCTTGCTGATCAATTCTGACACAAAAATATCTTTAAGATCATGTGCAGAAAAGAGTTAATATAGCAAGCCTGAAAATGTTTTGTATGAAAGGCCTACTTGCAAGGTTTTGCCCTTGACTGGCATGTGACAACTTGACTTTACTTCCTAAATAGTAAGTATCATTTACCTTGCTCAGACTCTCTGTATAAGCAATGTGCTTTATGCTGAACATCTGCTTTCCTCTGGAGAACTTCAAGTTTTTGTATGTGCTTAGCCAAGAATGCCTAAATGACAAGGCCCAACAAAACCCTTGGGTGCTAAATACCTAATGTACTTCTCTGAGAAGAAATACTGCACACATGTTGCTATATTTTTTTCTGAATGGAAAAAAGAGCTCACAGAAATGTTCCCTTTCATAGTAAGGAGAGCATATAAAGAAGTCATATATGGATTTCTCGATTTTGCCTGAATCTTTTTCCCTAGTTGGTCCTATTGTGTATCATTTAATCAAAATGAACCTTAGCTGTGTTCACAACCATATGTCAGGTCCTATGAGGGCTTCTGGAGAATCACCAACATAGACATGGTTTGGGGGACCTTCTAATAGGTCATAAATTCTAAATTCAAGTAGATGGTCTTCAGAATTTAAGTGGTTTAGAGTTAACCACTTTGTACTCAAGTCAACTTATTAGACATCTTGAGGTAAATTGGAAAAAAATTTTTTTTAGTGTAGAAAAACTCTATAAAGGGAAGACCCCTTGGAGAAGACCATTCTTAAAACATTTTGGAGGTATTTTTTTAAGTGTTTACCAAGGCACATGTCTTTGTACAGTTTTTATATTTTGCATCTTAATCTTTTTGATTTATCAGTATATAACAAGCATAAGCTAAATTATATGTTGAGTTTAAAACAGTGAAATATAAAAGTAAAAATAGAGAATGATGGGATACCATGAGTGTAAAATATATTGATGCATAGAAATAATTACAGGTGAAATATTAGGCAAAATATTGAGAAAATATAAATATTATATAAATATAAATATAAAATATAAATATAGATAAGAAAATGACATCATGTGATCACAGCTAAATAATATCTTATATGCAGATTACTTCCTTGATCTGCAAAATAAACTTGTAAGGTGGGTGGGTATGCTATTCTTATTTTATGTATGAAGAAATAAGGTTGAGGAAAAATTCATGATTTTTTCACATAAATGTGATAGAAGTTGGCCCTCGTGATTTCCTGATTCCAAATTCAGTGCTCATTAGTCATCAAAACTCTTCCTATGAAGAGTCACAAGCCATCAGAAATGGTTTTGGAGTATTAAGAACACAGTTGCATATATGCTAGGTTCATTTTTCTCCCTTTTTAAAATTGCCTATATTCACAACAATGATCTTTTTAAAGCTGTATACAACTAAATATTTTATAGAAAGTAACCTTTCTTAGGAGTACTGGGATAATTATGAATAGGAGAAATAAAAAACCTCTTTTATATCTATTAGAATATTGTTTAAATACAAGACAACTATCGAGGATAGCTAAACTGTTAAGTATCAGGGAGACGGTTAATAAAAAGTGAATGGTCCACAAACAGGAGTGCTCGTGCTCAACAGTGGACTGCTGCATAGTGCTGAGGCAGGATTTAGCTGTCCTTGGAAGGGCAAGCGGCCAGACTCTCTCTGCAGGGATCAGTCTGCCAATTGCTGTACAAACAAATCTTCACAAATGAGATAAAGACCTCTCAATGTCTATTGGAATATTGTTTAGAAACAAGACAAATATTTAGCAATTAAATCAGAACAGCTTATCAGCACTAGCCTACTAGGAATCAGAATTAGCATAAATGAATGTAAGCATGGCTTGGAAGTGAAGTGCTGGGGATGAGTACCCTGAACTTTTTTGCTATCATTCTAAATCTGGTAAAGAAAGATCCTGATTTAGTTCGCTTTTTTGTTGCTTTGACCAAAAGACCTGTTAAGAACAATGTAGAAGAGGACAAGTTTATTTTAAAGCTCACAGTTTCAGAGGTTTAGTCCATGACCAGTTGTCTCCAACGTGAGGCAGAACATCATGGTGGAACGGCATGGTGGAGGAAAGCATCTTAGGATATGGCAACAGGAAACAGAGAGAGCTCTCTACTTATCAGGAATGAAATATATACTCCAAAGGCACATCTTCAGTAACCTACATCCTGCAGCTACACTCTATCTGCCTACAGTTAATCCATATCAGTGGATTAATCCACTGAATGTCACATCTCTCAAAATTTTATCATTTCACCTCCAGAGAGTCTTTCATTGTCTTGCATGTGAGCTTTTGGAGGATAACTCATACATAAACCCTGGCCATATAACATCAAAAACAAATTGAAAATAGTACCTTTACTTCTTCAGAGCCAACACACAAAGAAGTTGTCAGGATTTAAATTCCCAAGAAGGAAATTCCCTGAAAATATCAAGGAATTATGGAATATTCAAATACAGCAAGACTCTGAAAAGCACATGATGCATGGGACAGAAGCAGAAGAGCAAGACATGTAAAACAAATCTAAATATAATATAATACAGTATAATATAATATAATACAATATAATATAATAAAATATATGAGAACACAGCCCCAAGTCCAGGAGATCAGGAGCCACATACAAGGTAAATGATCTTCAGCAGGATACTTAAGCTAATCTCTCTGAAAGCTAGTCTAGTCATCTTCAAAATAAGAATAATAATAATACTAACTCATAGATATTGTTAAAGGATGTATGTAGTAAATAGTATAATTTGTACAGTGCCTTGGATGCAGTAAATGTTAATAAATAGTATCCAATATCATGAAAAAGGACTGTGGATGAGGCTCAGTGGTTAAATGACCCTGGGTTCAATCCTTAATACCAAAGGGGGGAGAGAGAAAGAGAGACTTTAGCCTGCATCCACTGGCTTTATCACCTTGCAGAAATCTTATTTGCTCAGATACCCAAAGAATGCCCCCAATTTTATAGACCCTAGAAGCATGGCCAATTTAATGGCCATGCAAACTATACAATTGCATAGAGGAGCCCCACACATAATGCCACTGGTTCCGCACGAGGTGAATTTCTACCTTGCACATAGAATTGGGCCAATACATCTCTGTTGCCCTGGAATCATTATTGATATTTTTACTGAGATGGAATCAAGAAATTTTATTAACTGTCAGTTTTGGCAGATAGTTCTATAAACATTCTGCTCTCAGTAAGTAAAGGAACAGCAAACAACTTAATCAAAGCATTACTGGAAAAATGCGAATCAAAACTGAATTATTTACTATTAGCCCATTAAACTCAATATTGAGTCAATCACTTTATATTTCAACTGAATTTTTCTTAGGTCCTAACATTCATTTTTTATATTACCAAAATTTATAAGTTCTATGAATTTTTTTCTTCAATTAATTTTGAGGTTATTTACATTTTTAGGAATTTTTTACTTCAATTACTTTTGAGGTTATTTAAATTTTATACTTACTATATAGATCCAGACGGTTTTTGGTTTAAGAAAAAAAATGACATAACTTGCTTGATGTATGATCAAACATACTATAGAATTTCACTGAAGCTTATATTGCAAATCCCACATGAAGACCAAGATGATATGGTATTTTAGAAAAGAACAACTCATTATCTTTCCTAAAATTGCTACTATAAGGACATCTTCTTTAGGCTACTAAATTTCTTTGAGGACATATAACTCTAATCAGTTTACTCTGTATTCCCACAGGGGTAAGATAAATCCTCCTAGTCAGACTAAATTGGGGGAGTCATAAACAAATATACTAATTTAAACATTCACAAGAATTCATCTCTATATTACTTTAATTTTTAACATTATAAAAACATTAAATATGAAAATTCACTTTATGTTAAGATAATGAGCACTCCTCTGTAATTAAAGAGCAATAAAATACAAAATTCATCCAAATGGGTATATAATTTAAGAGCTTACTTGTGTGAGAAAAACACAGCCATTTCTTTTAGTAAGAATAAGTAGCAATTCTCATTGTGAAAATATTCCTAGTTATTATTCAGATGCCAAACATTTAAAAAACACTTCTTTCATACTATTAAGTCATTTATATTACCACACTGAATCCCTCTTTCCTCTCAAATCTGTGTTTCTCCTGTGGTGCTTACAACATCTGTCTCATTACCCAAATCCAAAACTTTAGAATATTCTAGGGTCTCCCTTCTCCAAGTGCCATGCACTGAGGCTGTGAGCAGATGTTTTTATTTTTTCAAATAATAAATTTTCAGTCTGCAATATATTTCTCCTCAGCAAATTACGAATTGCAATCCCTTCACTTCGAAGGAAGAAACTGAGACCCCAGATAGGTGAACATTTTAATTAGTCACTCTTTTTCTGTTAATTATACATTCACCACATGTATTGCATCTGTTGCCTCTGTTTCAACTACCTCTCCCTTAGATATTACTTACTGATACTGCCAAAATTCATTCAATAATGTTCTAACTCATACTTTAATGTCATTCTCTGCAATCATACTATGTGCTAGCTTCATACTTCTGAATCTTACTACACAGAACTCATTGCCCCAAATTTCTACAGATAACCCTCTCCTGGCAAAATTGTATCTAAGTGGCTTAGCATGGCACTCATGGCCTTCTGTAATCTACCCAATCCTAATTCCTAAACATACATCATAAGGCAGTCATTCAATAGATATTTCCTGAGTTCTTTGTTTTTAAATATTTTTTTAGATGTTGATGGATCTTTATTTTATTCATTTATTATTTATACGTGGTGTTGAAAGATTGAACCCAATGCCTCACGCATGCTAGCAAGCGCTCTACCACTGAGCTACAGCCCCAGCCCTTTCCTAAGTTCTTACTGCACATCTGATATTGTGTCCAGTAAGGCCAAAATGATTTTTCGGTCTTGTATACCAAATCACTGTGGAGTAGCTTTCTTTACTTATGCTGAAATATATTCCATGGGAGAAAATTTGATTATTTTATAATGATCTGATCAGAAGAATATTAAAAACATGTAGACAAATACATACACTGGAAGTACTTGTTTTGTATTAATAGTTGATTTACATAGAATCAGATTCAAATAATCTTTCTGTGATGTTCTAATATTTGACTATACAATTTCAAGTGAACACCTTTTAAACTTGTGGTCTTGGTATACTGTACAGACTTATTAAATGTCATTTAAATAGAAAGGGAAATTCTAAGTTATTTTTTAGTAAATAGCTTACCAGGATACACAATGTTGTCTGTGTTTCTTTGAGTCCGGCCTATCAGAATGGTCGTAAGATTTACTGTGGGTTTCTTAAGTGTGTTAGGTTTCTTCAGCAATTTTACTTGCTTCTGGGACTTGACAGCATTTGCCAGACCTTCAGACAACAATCGATCTATATACCAAGTTAAGTTAGATAGGGCAGCTTGAGTTTTTATTTCAATTATTGATTCAACAAATTCTGTCAGATCTTTCTGAGGAAGCTGACTCTGTGGCAGGGAACCTTTTATCCACTTAAGCACGGCAGCATTTTGTTCTGATGTGCTAGTTGAAGCATTACAACACACAGTAAAAACTTCGTGGAGAGTTTTGTTAAGCAAAGAGAAATTAGTTGAAAGATGGATGGATTTTGCTTCCAGTGCCTTAAATCTGGAATTTAATACTTGTAGTTGAAGAACTTGATCTCTCTCATTTGCAGTCATACTCCCTTTTTTAAGTGAAATATAATAAGGTATGAGGGTCTGACTCACTTTAGATTCAATGCTTTGCAATCGAGTTTCAAAGTTTTTGTAAATCTTAGTGGCTGAGAGTATATTTTCTTCCAAATGACTCACATTTTGCTGATATTTCATCACTTGGTAGGTGGTTTCATTGAACATTTGATAAATCTTTTGAAAGTTGAATTGATCTGGTTTCTCATCTTTAGGAATATCTGCAAGAGCCTTGGCAAGTTGCAAAACAAAGTTATATCTCTGATTGTCACTGACCAAAATTTGAATAGAATCATTTAAACGTTGGAACTGAGGAATAAATCTCATAATGGTTTCAATATTTTGGTTACATTGGTGGTGGACCTCAGGATTATACTTAATAGTACTTAAAGTCTCTTTTAACATATAGTTATCTTGAACAAAATCAATGGCATTATTTATAATAGTCATTGTCTTATTCAGGCCATCTTCCATTTCGAAAGCAAATTCATGGATGCGTCTTTCTAAGGCATCTTCACGACTCTGTACTTCATTTCTCAGTAAGTTGTGTCTTTTTGTAATTTCTTTGATAAGAAAATTTAGACTGTTGACAGCACTAATCAGACTTTCCACCTTTTTCCTTGTAACTACTACTTCCTTGGGTTGCTCCAGTGTCACTGTCTGTCTGAGTGATGCTCCCTGCTCGAGCAAGGGCTGAAGGATCTCCATGTCATACGTCAAATCGTTTAGTTGCTCACTCATTTTATCCATCTTGCTGTCCATTGGAAACAGAACCTCAGCCAATGTTTGGTTTAACATGTGTAAATTCTCTTCTGTGTCTTTAAGTTGAAATTTAAAATCATTTCTGCACTTAGATAGCATGTCTTCACATTCAACCCTGACAGATTTCTTCTCCACTTCCAAACTGACGGTGAGATTGTTAATCTTATTCTCTTGGATGTGCAAATCATCAAACATCTGCAGCATCATCAAACCTTGCTTGTTTATCTTTTCATGTAGAATAGACATATATTTAGTGGCATTATTGCTGATGGATTCAGCAGCTGTAGCATTCTTCAGGTCTGACACTTGTTCGTTTGATAAAAGCTGCTCGTGTACATCTTTCATTTTGGAAAGAGTTTTATTGAGAGATTCGTAGTACAGAATGCCCCTTGAGTGTTCCTGTTCTAGAGCATCTTGTAAATGAGCCTGCTTTGCTTCTAGTTCTTTAAGGGGTTTCTCACACGTAGAAGTCATTTCTTGTCTGATATTCACGATCTGATCCTTTAGATCTCCTATAACAGTCAAAGTGGGCCTATTTTCTTGCATTAAAATAGACTTTTGTTGGACTATTATTGAAACCACAGATGCATTCACTTGTTGAATTACATGCCTAGTGTTTTCAAGGTCCTCTGACAAACTTGACACAGTCTTGAAGAGCTGTGCGACAGTCTCTTGCATGTCATTTTGAAAGACTTTAAATTGTTCTCTTACTATATCCTTTACCAGATTATTGATACTTTTGGATTTTAAACCTAAAGAAAAGATAATAAACAACAATATATGTGATTTTAATTATGAGAGACAGGGATAGGAATTTGAAATTGTTAATAACATGTACTAGTGAAAATAATACTCTACTATATTTACTTATAACATTTTAAAAACTACTACATTCATAGAATATTTCCAGTAATAAGGTCCAGAGCTTATATTTTGAATCCACAAAAACTTTGAATCTACTATAGTGAAGAATCTTAATGAATTGAAGAGAAAGATGAAGTCATATTCATTGGACTCAACAATGGTTATAGTAACAACAAGAAAATAAAATAAGAGTTTTAACCACAAAAAAAATTAAACTGCCAATCAAAACAAGATTTCAAGATATGCTTGATTTTCATAATATGCCATTACATTTTAACAGAAAGACAAGAGGAAACTTGCTACTGAAGACTACATACTAGTGTCTCTAATATGAGAAAGCATGCACTGATTATGAACCAAGATTGTAGTAGGTTTGAAAAGTAGTATTAAGAAAGATGAGGCAAGTATCACCCTGATTCCAAAACCAGACAGAGACACATCAAAGAAAGAAAAATTCAGACCAATATCCCTGATGAACATAGATGCAAAAATTCTCAATAAAATTCTGGCAAATCGCATACAAAAACATATAAAAAAAATAGTGCACCATGATCAAGTGGGGTTCATCCCAGGGATGCAAGGTTGATTCAACATACAGAAATCAATTAACATAATACATCACATCAATAGACTTAAAGATAAGAGTCATATGATTTTATCTATCGATGCAGAGAAGGCATTTGACAAAATACAACACCCTTTTATGCTCAAAACACTAGAAAAACTTGGGATAGTAGGAACATACTTCAACTTTGTAAAAGCTATCTATGCTAAACCCACAGCCAACATCATCCTAAATGGAGAAAAATTGGAATCACTACCTCTGAAAATGGGAATTAGACAGGGATGCCCTCTCTCACCACTGCTATTCAACATAGTCCTTGAAACACTAGCCAGAGCAATTAGACAGACGAAAGAAATTAAAGGGATGCGAATCAGAAAAGAAGAACACAAACTATCATGATTCTATACTTAGAGGATCCAAAAATTCTACCAGAAAACTTTTAGAACTAATAAATGATTTCAGCAAAGTAGCATGATACAAAATCAACACTCACAAATCAATTGCATTTCTATACATCAGTGATAAACCCTCTGAAAGAGAAATTAGGAAAACTATCCCATTCAAAATAGCCTCAAAAAAAAATAAAATATTTGGTAATCAATTTAACAAAAGAGGTGAAAGACCTCTACTATGCAAACTACAAGACACTGAAGAAAGAAATTGAAGAAGACCTCAGAAGATGGAATAGTCTCTCATGCTCCTGGATAGGCAGAATCAATATTGTCAAAATGGCCATACTTCCCAAAGCATTATGTAGATTCAATGCAATCCCAATTAAAATCCCAATGTCATTCCTTATAGAAATATTAAAGGCAATCACAAAATTCATTTGGAAGAATAAGAGACCCAGAATAGCCAAAGCAACCCTTACCAAGAAGAGTGAAGCAGGAGGCATCACAATACCTTACCTCAGATTATACTACAAAGCTATAGTAACAAAAAACGGCATGGTACTGGCACCAAAATAGACATGTAGACCAATGGTATAGAATAGAAGACACAGAGATGAACCCACTTACATACAGTTACCTTATACTAGATAAAGAAGCCAAACATGTACACTGGAGAAAAGATAGCCTCTTCAACAAATGGTGCTGGGAAAACTGGAAATCCATATGCAGCAAATTGAAACTAAACCCCTATCTCTCACCATGCACAAAATTCAACTCAAAGTGGATCAAGGACCTGTGAATCAGACCAAAGACCCAACACCTACTAGAAGAAAAAATAGGCCCAAATCTGCATCATGTCGGATTAGAACCAAACTTCCTTAACAAGACTCCTATAGCACAAGAAGTAAAATCAAGAATCAACAAATGGGATGGATTCAAACTAAAAAGCTTCTTCTCAGCCAAAGAAATAATCAATGAAGTGAACATAGAGCCGACATTCTGGGAACAAATCTTTGCCACGCACACATCTGATAGAGCACTAATCTCCAAGATATATAAAGAATTCAAAAAACTTAACACCAAAAAACTAACAACCCAGTCAATAAATGGGCCAAAGAGATGAAAAGAAACTTCACAGAAGAAGATATACAATTCATCAACAGACATATGAAAAAATGTTCAACATCTCTAGCAACCAGAGAAATGCAAATCAAAACTACCCTAAGATTTCATCTCACGCCAGTCAGAATGGCAATTATCAAGAATACAAACAACAATAAGTGTTGGCGAGGTTGTGGGGAAAAAGGCACGCTCTTACATTGCTGGTGGAACTGCAAATTGGTACAACCAATCTGGAAAGCAGTATGGAGATTCCTTAGGAAACTTGGAATGGAACCACCATTTGAGCCTGTTATCCCACTCTAGGTCTATACCCAAAAGACTTAAAAACAGCATACTACAATGACGCAGCCACTTCAATGTTAATAGCAGCTCAATTCACAATAGCTAAACTGTGGAACCAACCTAGATGCCCTTCAATAGATGACTAGATAAAGAAACTGTGGTATATATACGCAATGGAATATTACTCAGCAATAAAAGAGAATAAAATTATGGCATTTTCAGGTAAATGGATGGAGTTGGAGAATATCCTGCTAAGTGAAATAAGCCAATCTTAGAAAAGCAAATGCTGAATGTACTCGTTGATAAGTGGATGCTGATCCATAATGTGGGGAAGGACATGGGAACAATGGTGGAACTCTGTTCACAGGGGTGTAAGGTGGGAGGCAGCACGGGGACAGTAAGGGTGCCGGAATATGATGGTCACCATAGCCCTAACTTTATGTATGACTGCATATATGTTGTGATTTTATACAACTTACAACTAGAGAATTGATATGTTATCCTCTATGTACAATGAATCAAATTGCACTCTGTTATCATGTAAGCCTAAATAGAACAAACAAATAAATTAATTAAATATGAAAAAAGAAAGAAAGAGAAAATAAAGAAGGAAAGAGGAAATGAAAAGTGTATTATATAGATTATTACAAATGATGCATAGAAAATGAGTATTTAAAACTGCAAGAAAACTCTACTGTTTCATTCAGAAACAAACAAACAAAAATATTATTGTGCTAGGACATAATTATTCCCTTCTATTGAGTAGGGAATTTTATTATTATAGCCATATATGTTTCCTGTGTTGGTTTTTTCCTGTGCCAGATTTTTTTTTACTAGGTTAGTAGGTCACAAAAAGCTGTTTACAGGCCTAATTCTCTCAGGTAATGATAACCAAATTGTATAGTATCTAGCTTTTTAGCAATGTAAATGGAAGATCTGTCCATTCAAATTCAAAAACACCAAAGATCATACTACAAGATACAAGCAACATAATTCTAAGAATTTTCAAAAGGAAATCTGTGCACTGACATACCACCATTTGAGTTATGACTACTATGTAGCCTATATAGGAAAGATCATAGGATGAAAAATGAATGTAGGCTGTGTATTTATTTATTTTGTAAGCATTTTTTAAAAAGTATTTAGTATAGATGAGAGACTTACATGAAAAGTGTTGTGAAAGAGAAATTATGAAAAAATAAAATGGGATGTTGCTTAAACATCTTGATGTCAATGAATCTAGTTCAAAGACAAAGCTATAAAGGTAGATGGTTGTTTACATGAACAAAAACGTCCCTGGAAATCCTATGTTCTATGATTGAAGTTGCTAAAATAAGAAAATAATAATAATTTTACACTTTCTAAACCTAGTTGAAACTGAAATTAATTAGAAATCCAAAAAGTATATGAAACTCATTTGTATGTAATAGAAACATTAAAAAACATGTAAAATATGGAATAACAGTCAATGACACACAACACAAAAGTACTAAGGAATGGATAAATTCATTAATAAAAATAAATAGCCACAATTAAGAGATGTTACATATAAAAAATCCTAGCTTTTGAATTTATAACAAAAGATTTTAAAATACTCGTATTTTCTAAATTTGGTTAGCCTTTAACCAGTCACCATTTATTTGACAAATGTTTTTAAAATACGCTCCATATCATATATAGAAATAAAATGTGGAAAATTTTATTTTTGTTCTTAAAAGGACCACATTAACAAGGTTTTTGGTCTTAAAAAGATACTACGTTAGCTTTCCCCTTAAAAGGTACTATTCCATAATACTATTAATTTTGTTGCTCTTTCTACAGATAATTAATTATCTCCTGTTAGTTAAAATTGATTTTAATTATCATAACACCAAAAACTTGATGAAGTGCAATAAAGCATACATGAGTTTGGGGTTGAACCCTTCTTTAAGAGTATAACCTTATAAAATGCTTTTCAAGATGGTAAAGATAAAATATACGAGTTCAGCTTTATTGAATTAATTAGTTACAGATAATGACAAGAAGTGATTGATTCTGGGAAACAAAAACTACATGACCTGAAAGTCAGAATAAAGAAAACAGGTAAAAATACTGTCAGATAAAATTTAGTTCAGAATCTTGGTCAAAGTAACTAGGAGAAATTATGAAATGAAAAATATGAGATACTTTAGCTGTAATGCTTTCAAATCTTTATGGAAAAGATACATTGGAGAAAAAGCAAAATCATAGCAGTGTTTGAAAAAAGAAACCCAAACAGGTTATTAGCTTAAAACTTTGTTTGTGTTTATTTCAGATTACATCTCTACAGTTCGTTACAAAAAAATTTATGTAAGTCTATATTTGCAAAAATATGTCAAGGTGGCTCATGGTAATATCTGTGTGGGTATAATCATTTTGAACTCTATTTGATTCTGTTTCATGTCACTTAAATGCTTCTACTTTCTTAAAAATTAATATTGTATTTGGTGACTTAAATATATTTAATATCAGACATGCCCTTTCTGTGGTTGTGAATATAGGGTCTTTTCATAACATTCAAATACTTGTGAGGAGTTGGGACATTTAATTTTCCACAGTTTCTATGGTTACTAGCAGATTAAGCAGTGTTCTTAATTTTGGATGTAAACAAGAGAAGAAGCTATGGCGAGTGTGGCACCTTAGGGCTGGGTTTAGTCTTTGTTTCCTATAATATTCATTAACCACAAGCCCTCTGGTCCTCATAATTAATGCTTGTGCTAAGGACATAACTAATCCCTACTATTGAGTAGGGATTTTATTATTGTTGTTGTGAGTATGATTTTTCCTGTGTCAGTTTTTTCTGTGACAATTTTTTTTTAGTAGGTTAGTAAGTTACAAAAAGCCATTTACAGGCCTAATTCTCTCAGGTTGTGATAACCAAATTTGGCTAATTTCATTAAGATGTTGTTTCTTTTTGACTTCTTTCCTTTTTTATTTTTATTTTTTGTTGTAGATGGATATGAAACCTTTATCTTATTTATTTATTTTTATATGATGCTTAGGATCAAACCCAGTGCCTCACACGTGCTAGGCAAGCATACCACTGATCTATGACCCCAGCCCTACTTCTTTCTCATGTTATCACTTGAGGGAGAAAGATTTCTTCTTTTGTGGTTGTAATTGATAATTTTGGCCATACCAATTATATAGAACAGGGTCTTCCTTTCAGTAGCTGAATAGCACCATTTACATGATTAAAAAAAGTCATGGAGTCATGGTTGCTATTGAGATGCAAAAGTGTCTTTTTGGTGGATGATACATCAAATGTATACCTACTTATGTATTTTTTTATTTTTAACTGTGAAGAGAGGAAAAAGAAGTTGTATAGAAATGAGGGTATACAGTAAGAAAGTTTTAATGAATAAAGCAAAGTCAACATGATCACTAACCCTGAGACTTGCAAACATACAATAAACTCAGTGCATTGGGATCCTCCTAGTAACCAAACTAATTGCTTGGTCAGCTCCTCCTGATCCTCCACATATCAGTTGAGATGACCTCTCTTCCTAAAAGCATTCCCTGACCCCTTACACTGGACTTGTTGCAAATCTCAAATGGTCCCATTGAACCCTGGGCATAACACTACTATGCTAATTACTGTGTATAAATCTTGATGGTCAGCAGAATAATGCACAAGCCTCTCCCCGCACGAGGTCCATATCCTAACTCACAGTGATTATGAATGTTACCTTTCATGGCAAAAAGTACTTGGCAGATGTATTTAAGTTTAAAGATCTTAAGATTGTCCTTAGTCATCCAGATAGGTCTAATTTAATCACATCAGTTCTTAAAATTGGAAGAGGAAGGCAGAAGAGTGTATTGGGGAGGCATAATAAGGAATCAACACACTGTAGCTAACTTTGAAGGTCAAGGAAGAAAGCCAAGAAATGCAGTGGCCTCTAGAAGATGAAAATTGGCCTCAGTTCACAGATCTCAAGAAAGCAGGAACCTTAGTCCTATAGCTGGGAGAAAATAAATTTGGCCAACATATTGAATTAGCAGAAAATAAATTATCTATGCTATAGATTTTCCAGAAAAGAGCACAGGCTACTTCTAAGCTTACTGTTTTAAAAGCACAAAATTCAGACAAAACTTAATCCAATTTATTTTGCAAATTTATTTTTCCAAATTGGAATGTTTTAGAATATATTTTATTGATTATAAAACATGACCTAGATAATTTCTGGGATAACCACTTCAGATTTATTCTCATAACTCTGTCAATAATATTGAAACAGCTGTACATCTAGTTTGCCTTGATAATCATTACCTCACCACTGTCTTTATCTTTGGACTGGATATCACCCATGATGGATTTTAACCCTAAATAAAGAAATTATGCTGTAACTAGGTCCATAACATCAAGCAACCATATGGAATATTCAAAGATTTGAGTACACAGTAAAGAATATTTTGATACAGTATTTCAAATTATTTCAGAATTTGAGTGATTATAAAACATCTCATTCAAAAAATACGTTGTAGACATCTGTATGACCCAATCTAAAGCAAAGATCCTAAAGTGACACAAAAAAAGATGAATCATTTTCCTTTTGCATTTACTAAATGAAATCATTTATTTTTTACCTTTTAGAAAAGATTGAAATTCCTTGCCTTTATCTTCACTAATTTTCCTTTCTAGGGAGGAGTATGTGTTTCTTACGTCATCCACAGCCAAAGAAATATTGTCAATTTTCTTCTGCAGAAGCATAAGTTTTGTGGACTGCTGGTTCATCTGGTCAGTCATTTTTTGCATTACTGCTGCATGTAGAAGAAGAGAAAATTGGAAGCATTGAAAACATATATTTAGAATCACTCAAATTTCATTAGATTTAAAGATAATTCAAATAAATCATGTTTGTGCTAATAAATTTGAAAAATAGATAACTGACTACATTCACTTACCAAAAGGCAGCCTGAATCTTAAGTCTATTTAAAGATAGAGTTTTAAAAAGTAGTATAACATATGATTTCTAAAGTATTCAAATTTTCTTAGAATTTCTGTCCTTTTAAAAACCTCTCAAATAGTTATTGTCACACTCTCAAAAGATGACAAAACTGAAGTTTAGACAGCAAAAATAATTTTCTTGAGGTTGCAGACCTAATGGCTCATCTTCTGCTTCAAAATCTAATGACCCAAATCTTCTCATAAAGTTTCTAGAATTTTCTGAGAATGAGATCATACCATCTGCAATGAGTGATATTTTAATGTCCAGCCTATTTGTGTCCCTTTAATATCTTTCTCTTGTCAAATATTTCTAGCTAAAATTTCAAGTACTATATTGAATAGCAGTGGTGAAATGGGACATCCATATCTTGTTCCTGATATTAGAGAAAATGTTTTCAATCTTTCCCCATTCAGTATGATGTTGATTTGGGATTTATCCTATTTAGTCTTTGTGATGATGAGGTAAGTTCCTTCTTTCCCTAGTTTCCTCATTGTTTGTACTGTTAATAAAACAAGAGTTTATAAACAAATTTAGTGAAGTAGCAGGATAGTAAATCAAGATACAAAATCAATAGCTTTTCTATATATACGCCAACAATAAATCCACTGTAAAAGAAATTAGATAAACAATTTTATTCACAACAGTCTCAAAAAAATAAAAATTAAAAAAATTAAAAACCTGCCAGGTGTGGTGGCACAAGCCTGTAATCCCAGCACTTAGGGAGGCTGAGACAGGAGAATCGCGAGTTCAAAGCCACCCTCAGCAATGGCGAGGTGCTAAGCAACTCAGTGAGACCCTGTCTCTATATACAACACAAAATAGGGCTGGGGATGTGGCTCAGTGGTCGAGTGCCCCTGAGGTTAATCCCTGGTACCAAAAGTAAATAAATAAATACAGCCCACCTAGCAATAAGTATAACCAATGAGTTGATGAACCTCTATAAAGAAATCACAGAACACTAAACAAAGCAATAGAAGACACTAAAAAAAGACCTCCCACTCATGTATAGGCAGAAATGATACTGTTAAAATGACCATATTACTAAAAGTGATCTACAGACTTAGTGCAATCTCCATTAAAGTAACAGTGACATTCTTTACAGAATTATAAGTAACAGTCCTAAAATTCATATGAAGAAAAGACCCAGAATAGTCAAAGCAATTCTGAGAAAAAAGAACAACGCTGGAGGCATCATAGTACCTGATATCAAATTATACTCCAGAACTATAGTAAAACCAACCATGGTATTGATGTAAAAATAAACACAAGACCAATGGAATACAATAGAATATGCAGAGACAAACCCACACAGATAGTCACCCTATCCTTACCCAAGGTGACAAAAGCATACATTGAAGAAAAGATAGGCTCTTTAACAAACAGCACTGAGAAAACTGAATGTCCACGTATAGAAGAAGGAAACTAGATCCCAAGCTCTCACCCTGTGAAAAAGAAACACGAAATGGATCAAAAACCTAGGGATAGACCAAACACTTTGTGACAGCTTGAAGAAAACATGGAAGTAACACTCTAACATAAAGATGTAGGCAATGACTTCCTTAATAGTACTTCTAAGGTTCAGGAAATAATACCAAATAATAATAAATGGGATTGCATCAAATTAAAAGTTTCTGCACAGCAAAGGAAACAAGAGCATGAAGCAAGAGCCTACTGAATGGGAGACAATTTGGGGCAGCTACTCTTCTGATGCAGGATTAATATTCAGAATATATAAAGAACTCAAGAAAACTTCCCATCAAAAACCTTCCACAACAAACATTAACAACAATAACAGCACAGCAAATAATCCAATTAATGAATGGGCCAATGAACTAAGCAGACATTTCTCAAAGAAGAAATGCAAATGACCAACAAATATAGGAAAAAGATGTTCAACATATTTTGTAAGGAGGGAAATACAAATCAAAACAACAGTGAGATTTCCCCTCATTCCAGTTAGAATGGCAATCATTAAAAATATAAATAAGAATACATGCTGACAAGAATGTCGGGAACAAGAAATTCTTACACACTGTTGGTGGGAATGTAAATTAGTATATCCATTGTGGAAATCAGTTTGGATGTTCCTTAAAAAATTAGAAATAGAATCACCATAGGACCCAGCTTTAACACTCCTAGGTATTAATCCAAGAGAATGAATGTCAGTATATCATAGGGATGCATGCTTATCCATATTTTATCATAGTGCACTTCACAAGATGAGTCGTGAAACTAGGTATCCTTCAAGAGATGAATGGATAAAGAAAATATGATATTTACACATAATGCCACTTTATGCAGTGATAAGGGTGAAGAAAATTATGCCATTTGCAGGAAAATGGATGGAACCAGAGAGCATCATGTTAAGCAAAATAAGCCAGACTCAGAAAGTAAAGTATTGTATGTTTTCCCTCATATGTGAAAGCAGAGAAAAAAATAAAAATGAGGGATATCATGAAAATAGAAGGCACACCAGTAGGGTAGAGAAAAGGGGGGTGTAGGAGAGAGAAAAGGGAGGTACTGGGAAATGAAATTGATCAAATTATGTTATATGCATTATGAATGTGACCCAATGAAACCCACCATTCTGTATAATTATGATGCACCAATAAAAAGTAAATAAATCCACTGACCCAGCATTAAATATGTGTAGCTGTATTTATATACCTGTAGCTATAATTTGAGAATTTTACTGTTTACTGAGATATTCCTTAATGAGAGATATGAAATTTAGATGGAATCACTTTAGACTGCAATATTCTCTATTCCTTTACATGTAACTTTAATAATTCGAGGATTGGACAGTATTTTATAAAGCTACTGAATTCCAGTCCCTATAATACATTAGAAGACAGTTTCTAAGGCATATTCACCTGCATTCTTAAAGAGACTCCCCTTAAGCCACATTTCTCAATTTGAGTGCCCTTTTTTATATGCCAAATCTTTTCCAAGCCCAGTGAAGAGATGTTCAGACCAATCAAACTTATGTTTTATTATACCTAAAATTAAGCCTAAGAAAAATGGTAAAACATTTATGATCAGTAGAATGAGAAAAAATATAACATGCCAACTTTTGATCAACACAAGTTCCTTGCTATTTCTTAGTCATAATTGTTTTTCTCAGATAGTCATCAACATCCCTGATCTCTTATCAACCAATGGAAGAAAGCGTTCTTCTTTGCTTCCATAACACAATCAAGTTCCTTCCTTCTATGTCAAGATTCTTCCATGATTGCACTGTTTGGAGGATGAAAGTTTGACTTTATTTTAGAAATGTGTTCTTTTCCTTACAACCAAGTATCACTTTCTCCTGTGTTGGCACACAGTGCTTCAATAATTATTCTCCATCTTTTCATCCTGGAATCTGCAGCACATCCAGTTTCTTTCAACATCCAGCACCAATAGAAAAGGATTAAGGGGTATGTTAATATGTCACCATCACACATTTGACAGCTGAGATTTCTTGTTTGGAAGTTGAAATAAACCTTGAAGACAATAATTGGGTTAGAGATGATAGTAATTACAATCTATGACCTGGGTCACCACAGTCTTGCTGCTGCTGCTGCTGCTGCTGACGTTGCTCGGCTATTCCTCTGTCGATAGCTGTGTGACTTTCAGCCTGGTTGCTGTGCATCAGTTGCTGCTGTTCCTGAGCTAGATGGAAACAAAAACAGAAAAGAGAGTGTTAAGCACTGGAACTGCCTCATATTTTTCCAGTCCTGAGCAATATTGTGGCTGACATTCATTTTCCTGGGTACTGAAGCGTGATGGTCTAGGATGATTGCAGAGTAAGCTGCTCCACCCCCATTCACAGGGCAATGTGACACCACACTGGAATTGGAAATACAGCACTCTAATTCTGCCTGGAAAAAAAAAATTATTCAGAATTACTTTAGACAAAAATGGATGGTGTTTTTTTTTGGGGGGGGGTGGAGTGGGAAGAGATATAAACTCTCTGCACAATTGGACTTTAAAATCTGCTGTGTTAAAAGTACAGCAGCCTTATAAATGGACTTCTACAAAGGCTGATCTTTTAATAGTGGAATTTCTTACTGGTGACTACTTGGAAGTAAGGGAGTCCTACAGTTTCCTTCCTGGGGGAGAAAAAGTTATCTAATTAATATAACCAGTTATATGGGTTGTTCCCAGATTTTTAAAGAACCACATAGTCTCTAATGGACTAAAAGTAAAAGTAAACTCACAGGCACATATCAAAGGTGCCAACCCATGATGCCAGTGAAATTTCAGAAGAATAGAAATGTTTCTATCTACTCTTAAGGAATTCCATTTTCCCATGAATCTAGTAATATTTTCAGTGTTAGTGTAAATCTTCATTGAGAAAAACAATTTAGAGACAAGATTTTTTAAAAATTTGAATACATTAAATAATGTATGTCTATAATTTACAGGCTTTGAATGAACAAATCTATTCATTAAATTTTACATATCAGACATGTGCAAACAAGTGTTTGGTGTCTTGCTAGGCTTCTTCCCATGTGAAATCATGTACCAATGAAAATCTGCACCTCCGGCACATGTTAATTATGCTCCCTAAGGTATATGTAGCTGTGACAATAATACTAAAAGTTTTTACTCCATAAAAAATATAATAGACTTGGCAGTAATTTGGGTTAGTTGCTATTATTAGATTGAATTTTGCATTTCTTTTCTTTAGGGCATTGAACTAAATTAATGAATTTCCATTCATGTCCACAGTTTTTGTTTCGATATTGCTTTCTTTTCCTTTTTACCTCCACTGTATTATACGAAGTCCTATGTAATTATTTATTTATTCAATGGAAGAAAACAATGTGCAGCTTAGGGAGAAGTGTAATTATTTGGGGCTGAAGTAGGTGGGGAAAAGCATTGATCTTCTGAATCCTAGCAATAAGGTTCTTATAACCTAAATACAAATTAGTTCATAAAAATGTATCTATTAAATTATTGAATAAAATGCCTGCCATGGTTCCTCCTTAGATGGTATAATAAGGCACTTTTTTTTTCCTGGCAATTTAGATCTGTCTACTCAAAAGTGTGCGTAGAGAATAAAGCAAAGGTCCTCAAATTGCAGTTCTTGGATTAGCAGTACCAAGAGCTCCTGGAACTTTTGAACCTACAGCTTCTATCTCCCAAACCCAAATTAATAATTTAAGGAACTCTGGGGTGGGCCAGCAGTCTGCATTTTAACAAGCCCTCTGGGTGATTGTAACACATGCTCCACTGGAGTAAAGTGTCAAGATAAATCCTTAGCAACTTCTCACCCCACTACCTTCCCTGTTTCTCCAGTCAGTGTTCAGGACACAAACTTATAAGGATTGATAGCAGTAGGAACAGGTGGCTTAACAGGATGACCAATGACCTTTTCATTTTCTTACTCCTTAAATGTTTGAACTAGATCATAGGAATAAAAAGTATTTAAAAGCAGTACTATAACATGGTGGTAGGTTAATACTTCATTAGGAAGTAAAGCATAATTATCGTGAAAACAAAATCTCGACTATTTTCAGGTATACAAATAAAGGTTACTATTCAAATGTCCTTTTTTGTCAACTTTTGACATGTACTGTGGAGTTTTTTGTTTGTTTGTTTTAACTCTTCCTTTAGAATACAGGCTTTTCATCATGGATAGAACACAGAAGCACCTGTAATCTTTGAATCACTGAAACTGTCCATGTTCTTCTATTTCCCCACCTGAGATTCTGATCCAGTTTATCTACTCTGGAGAATTGGTTATGTGTGTACTTCATAGATTTTTTTTTTTTTTTTTGGTACTGGAGATTGAACTCAGGGGCACTCGACCACTGAGCCACATCCGCAGCCCTATTTTGTGTTTTTAATGTAGAGACAAGGTCTCACTGAGTTGCTTAGCACCTCACCGTTGCTGAGGCTGGCTTTGAACTCGCGATTCTACTGTCTCAGCCTCCCTAAGTGCTGGGATTACAGGCTCGTGCCACCGCCCCCGGCTACTTCATAAATTTTAACTTGACTGGTGATTCTAATGTGTGGCTCTGGTTTAAAAACTAGTACATTTTGAAAAAAATTGCAAAGTATTCCAATTCTATTAAGTAAATTCATTGTTATGTCAGAAAATATGATTATTTTCATAATAAAATTGCAATCCAGAAGTTAATCTTCACAGATTTTTAAACATCCTGCCTGTTGGTAAACAGGGCACATATTAAAGACATGATTTATTGAAAGTCATATAAATAGAAACCTCAACTATCCTACCATTCCATAAAGAAGTGGCCCATTATAAAGAGTAAGTGGCATGGGTAGAAGATGGAGGTGCTTTTAACAGCTTTGTATTGCCCCTTCACACACCCTGTAAGAGGTGTTTGAGCTGGAAGCATATGAGCATGTTTGTGTTAATTCTGCCAGCAGTCACATCCAGAGTCCACTGACAATTTTAGAAAGTCTCAGGGGAAAAAAAAATCCCTTTCTATCAGAAGCAAGGCTGTTGCTCCTCAGTCCGACCTGGAAGTATTCTACATCCCCCCACAAATTCAAGATTGTGTTTAGCCAGTCTGTATCAGTGTAGTCTACCAACTGATGAAATATTGAAATACAGTCATACCTTTTGGAAAATATGTAAAAATACCCGATAACAGATAAAATTAACTTAATAATTATAATAGCAATTTATTCCCAGTTAATTATAAACATACGGTAAAGAGTGTATTTTACAGGACACATGATGAATTTCTATTGCAGCAACATCTGAGAACTATTTTTCAAAATTAGAAATTTCTTGGGTCCATATCATGCACGGCATGGGCTTTGTAAAGTGCAGTGTTTCAGTAGCATCACTTGTTTACCATTACCTATGATTTATGTAGTTGTTAGAGCTTCCAAGTCATTTGGTACTTACTTTACTTGCTCAAATGTTCTAATTGTCCTATCTGCATGGTTTTCTTATAATCTTAGTTAGGAATTTATAATGAATTATTAAACCACTTACAGAGAAAAAAGATTAATTTTTTGGACTATTTCAGGTATCATGAGTGTGAACTTGTTGAATTTAGGGAAAGTAAGGTAGAAATTTTAATCGACTATGAATTTAGATCTGCATTTTTAAATTATACTGTGCAAAAATCAAACTAAAGGTGGGCGTGGTGGTATAATCCCAGCAGCTCCGTAGGCTGAGACAGGAGAATCCCGAGTTCAAAGCCAGCCTGGGCAACAGCAAGGCGCTAAGCAACTCAGTGATACCCTGTATCTAAATAAAATATAAAATAGGGTTGGGGATGTGGCTCAGTGGTTGAGTACCAATGAGTTCAATCCCTGGTACCAAAAAAAAAAAAAAATCAAACAAACATTTTTTAGTACATATAATATCAAAATAAAAATCTCAAGTCAATAGCAAAAGCAAATTCAATATAAAACAAGTTATGCTTCTGAAATGAAAATTAACTTTTCAATAAAATTAGTGGATTATTTTTCCTTGTATGTGTTAGATTCAAATAATGTTCCAAGTGTGTAAATCATTTAAAATTAAAATTACTGAACTTTCATTTACATTGTATTGATTGCATTTACATTGTATTGAAATTCATTTGCAATAATTAATAATCAAGAGAAAAATATTAAAGTGTTATGAAATTTGTTGTAAAATTAAAATTTTAATAATAAAATTTTCATGAAAGTATTTAAAATGATAAAACATTTCAAAAACACTTGATCAAACTGTTAACAAAAATAAGTAAAATACTTGGAAAATAAAATCAAAATTTTAAACATTATTTATATTATATTTGAAATAAAGCATTTCAAAAAAGATAATTATTGTGGAACTTAACTAATATAGTAATTCTGATATAGAGCTATCATTGGAAATCAGTTATATATTACTACTTTTTGTAAAGCATGTATCTAATAAAATGAGACAAAAACTTCTTAGAAAACCTAAAAGTCAACTAAATAAAAATTTTAAATATTATTAATAAAACTTGAATGCTTTCATACATGTGATTTATAATTTACATAAATTTAAAAATCAGAATTTGTATGCAATTAGTTTTTCTTATCACAAGAAATTAGAAGGAAAAAACATCTTCAAGACTATATTAATATCATAGTCATACATATGAATACTCAAGAAAAAAATATTTCCATGAAAATTGTGCACATGAAAATATATTGAATTTTTTAAACAGGGACAGTAGAATAGTACTGAGAAAGTAAGCTGAGTTTTTCAGACATAATTATTTTTGGTTTTTAAAATTTTGACACTACAAATTACTGTATTCAAACATTCCTGACCAAAACAATGACAAATGCATTTTCAACTAAAAACCTTTGTCTTTTATTGATGAACTTCATATTTTCTGACATATATCAAAAAAATGACAGCAGAAATAAATATAGGAGAGACAGAAAGAAGAGCACATGCTACAGATTAAAATAATAAACACTGGAAGAATGTTTGGACTTTAATGGCAGCCTGTGTTATGGCTAAAAAGGCATTTTGTAAAACATCTCTCATTGAACTTCCTTTGTTAAAATTTCATATACACTATGAAAATATTTATATTTGAATCATATATATTCTATTTGATACATACATATTTATATAGGTTACTTAAGATATATATGCACATATTATGTGGAAACAAATAATAATCAGTAACATGAGAAATGAAAACATTTTTCTAATGGGTTATATAAAACTTAAAATTTTTTACAAAAATAAGGAAAGTGTTCCTTGATTTATGTTGCCATCATTTTGGCCAAATAATGTTTACAAACTGTGACTAATTAAAATGGGAAATTCTTATAACAATTTTCATGATTTAGTTTAGAACGTAGATATTGAATATCCAAAAATGTAGTTTTTAAAGTTTGGAAAAATTTGAATACAATTGCTTTTACTTTAGTAGTGCTTAATAGATAATTCCATAGAAAGACATCATTAATGTTCATAGAAATTTTTATATGTTTTAATTGAAGAAAATAAATAATGCCTTCTTAATCTTTTATATATTGATCAACATGACTGAATTAGTGGGTAAACATTTGAATATGACCCCAGCCTCTTCCCACTTTATCCTCAAATTCAAGAGACAGAGTGATTTTGCTTGGTTATTGTTTTCAGGTGTTGATAATATTTTGCTAAAATTGTATTATGAATAGTAAAGCTTTATTTTAAATTGCAGTATTACTTTCAAAAGAAATCAGGTCATTTCATTCACTTTTTGCAAAGTATAGGCATTGTGCATTTAATAGGCGACTATAACACTATGTTTTACTTACAATTCGTCTAGGACTGGGGAAGTTAGGTTTCTCTGTGTTTCTGCCTCTCATACACACACACACACACCCCACATGTGCAATGCACACACAAGAGGCCTAGTTGAGATTTGAGTGGAAAGTCATAGTTCTCTCTGAGGTACCCAGTTCAGGCAAGATCCTAAACATTCAGGAAATCAGAACAAACTCAGTTTAGAGGTAATGTGTCAGGAAGAGACAGGAAGCAAATGAAAAGCATCAAGGTCTAATTTACTATTGACCTTAGAGTCAAAAGAATTCCAGATAAATCTCATTCATGTGATCTGGAAAAATGCTACTGTGTTATAAATAAGGTCATAGAAAATGAAGTGCTAGAGATGCTATGATATTATAAACAAGGTCATAGAAATGACATGCTAGAGAAAACGAGTAGTTTCAAAATAGAAACTAAAAACATAAGAAACTAAAAGCAGTGACAAGTTGTGAAGGACAGAGTAAATAAACTGTTAGAAATAAAAAAGAAATTGAAAGGGATGAAAAAATAACAAATGGACATATCAAATGGAAATCTGTAGTTTTCTTATACATTCTGATCTTTGATGATTAACTCTTCTTTACGTAGATACACACAATGAGAAAAATTAAAATTTTATCATATATTTGTGAAATTTTAAAAAGATTGATTTGAAAGAAAATTTAATTTGAAAATATTGAACTACAATAAAGGAATGTAACTGTGTGTGTGTGTGTGAGTGTGTGTGTGAAGCAGAAGAGAAAATTTTACTCCAAAATAAAGAAGTAACTATTAAGTATCACACAAAGATCCTTGGGATCTAGTTGTCACATGAACTTGTTTGCTCCTGAATTCATTGCATGGGATCCCTGCCAAGGCTGTTAAAAACTGGAAATGCCTGTTTTACAAATTCAATAGTTCATGTTATCTTTTCCTAGCTGTTTGTCAACTGGAGTTCAATACTTGCATTCATCCTAATTTATTGCATAGGATTTAACTGGGGGCTGTGAAGAGCTGATAGGATCTCTGACAGTGGAGTCAGTTACTCTCCTGTGATAAAAAGCCTGGTTTTGATTAATACTCTTATTTTTTTCATTTAGCAATCTTTCAGTCCCCCTAAATGTATTCTCTGCCACAAGGACTGCCACAGATTCTAGGTTTTCCAAGCAATCTATCTTTGCTTTCACCTAAACACAGACCTTCGCTTTGTTTCTTAGAATGTAGATTTCAAAGTCTCTTTTTCTTGGTCCTATCTAAGTGACAGGTGCAGAACAGAACACCATTTATTTAAATCAATGAACTTTTTAAAAATCTTTGTGCCCTTTGGGTTTTTTTTGTAAAAGCAATAGAGTTCTTAAATTGGACTCCTTTTGTCTTATCTGCTAATGTAACTGCTCTGTTTTTCTTCCTGCAATGGAAACTCTGACCTTGGTGGATCAAAGACTTAGAGAATCAAGGTCAGCAAGTGTCAAGAGCAAGAGCAACTGCTTGCTTATTAGATTTTTTTTTTTTAATTAGACAGGTTTTTTTTTCTCTCAAGTTTTTTTTTTTCTTTCCTTCTAGGTCGCTGAGCCATATGGAGGAAGTCATTAATGGCAACTCAGTAATGAGAATGCTTGCTCTCTCCCCCTTAGCTCCAGAAAAGCTTCCTGTGTGACTTGACAAGACAGATTTCCAGCTGATCCTGCAATATTAAGTGAATATTTGCATTGTGAATATTCCATATATATACATAAAGATTTACTAGTTAAATTGAAGCAGGCAGCATGGTGCAACAAAGACTTAAGGTACAGTGTTCTTTAACTTAATATAATTTTATTGAGTAAGATGCTGACAGAAGGATGTTCTTTCTGAAAAACAGAAGGTTAAATATTACTGAAAAGAACTAGACAAATGAAAATACAAGAAATAAAGATTTTTCCTCTTCCGATTTTGTAATTTTTAGTTTATATATTATTTAGAATACATTTTAAAATAGTTGTACTATAGAAGGCCCCATATTGAAAACATTAGTTTCAGCAGTTGTTTCATTAACTTGTTGAATTATTTCATAGGATTTGTAAAATGAAATATTTTTCATATATTGATAACAGAAATCAGATAAGAATCAGTTTATCAAAAGCTGTTTATGCTCATATCTTTTCATCATTCATAACATCTGTGATACATTTCATAAAACGTGACTTTACAAAACATCTTTTCCCTGTATAGAAAATCTGAGTAAAATAGACTGCATTTTTTAACAGATGTGCAAAAAAGTTTTCTTTCTTTTATTTAATCTAACACTATTTGAAGTTAATGTCCTTTCCTTTGTGTCATTTAAAGCAAGTTGTAATTTTCTTGTTACACTCAGAATATTTTAGAGACATCTACTGGAAAGGTGCACAATTGCAAATTTTATAAAATAGGCTTAGTGGTATTTTTCTACTGACATTTCAAAAAATATCTTGAATATTATATCACAAAATTAGGTCCCTTTCTGAAGGCAAAATTCTATAACCCCCAAAAGATATAGCACATGTAAAATTTCTCAAAACTGTTATTCCAGTGTTGGACTTAAAGAGCCTCCCTCCCCCCAATAAAAGTCTACTTGGACTTCCTAAAAATTGGTTCCTTTTGATGATATAAGTAATATTTTAATAAGATAACCTATAACTATAATTACCACTGTTTTGATTATCTGAACTGCGGTTCAAGGGTGTGTGTGACAGAGCAGCATATTGTAGAATAAGACACCAGAATGACGTGCCCCATGGATTTTGATCACTTCATAACAACCTAAGAAGGATCTACAAAAGAGTTGAAGAAAGATTTAAAAAAAGAGGTAGAAAAATGAGGGAAAAGAAGGAAAAGGGCATCTAGTTGTTAACAGAACCATTTTATTCTGATTTATCAATACTTATTATATATTTAATAATCCCCTATTGCAATCTAAATTAAAAGGAAACTGTTCTTCGTCATGTTCTGGAATTAATTGTGTTTGTGGCAAGGAAACTTTCTGAGGAAGGAGGAATATGTGAGGTAAATATAGTACCTTACAGACTTTCTGAGTAAAATAATCTCCTGACACTGTGAGGGACCAGTCCTGAATGACTGTCATGGTGGCTACATTACCAGGTTATTCCACACCCTTAAGGGTTCAGAAAGAGGTTCGAAGAATGCATCAACCAAACTGATTATCCTTGCCATATTTGAGGCAAGGATGTCACATGAGACAGCACAGACAGTGTTGTCAAACACTCTTTTCTCTTCTGGGGGACAATTTTCTTTAGTGTATAAGAATAAAAAACTGGTGGCACATTTATCAAGTGTGATAGAAAGGGTGTGTGTGGAGAAGAGGGGTACTTGGCATGTAATTAGGTAGTTAACAGAAGGGGAAAAAATGCCCCAAATCCCTAGGCTACAAATAATGAAGAACAGGTCAGGAGGAAAGGCACACAGTAGTTCTTGATATCAAAAGTGCATCTATTGCACTAATAAACAATTCATAAGTTTTTATGGACTGCAATAAAAGTGAAGAGAAGGATGGTCAGAGTATTGTATGAAATAACAGGACATTCTTTGGAACCAAAGTTATATTATAATTCTTTGTATGATATCACGACATCATATGATATCACACTGGGCATACCTGCTTTCAGAGCATTATTTCCACCATAGATTCCAATAGAAAATAGATATTTCCACAACATCTTCATCAGTGGACAGCTGAATTGTGAGTAGTTCAAATTACATGATTGTGATAAAAATTCATAAACAAAATGTTTTGGGATATTTTTGTCAATGTGAATTAAGACAACAATTTGTAATTTAGTATTAATGATATCCACAAGTGGTTTGCAATTAGAATACAAGGTGTCACTAAATAACTGAAACTCAATCTCTTGAATTAACTTAAATATCTGATGTAGTACTCTGACAAATGGAAATAATAGTACATAGTAGATATTTAAAATTGTCAACTAGTCTTTGCTTCTGTGTGTATATTTATAATGATGGAGTTCTATGAATTTTTTTTCTCCATTGTATATGTAGCTTACCATAGTGATTAAAAAAATCATTCGCCAAGGGCTGGGGCTCTGTGGTAGGGTGGTAAAGTGCTTGCCTAGCGTACCAAGTCCTGAGATCCATCCCCAGCACCGTGGGGTGGGAGCAGGGAGAATCAATTAAAAGGTACACAAGGTTGAAACATTGCAATCCTGAGAAGTTAGAGCCCGTGACATTCTTTGACCTGTAGACTTTCTTCCCTGCCACATATCTATGCTCAACCCTTATGTAGCAAGGTATATAATGACATCTTAAATTTCTAGGAAGGAGGAAGACATTCTTCAAATAAACACTTGAATCTTCAAAAAATAATAATGGAATTAACATTCTTCAAATACTTTTCTTTATATAAAAAGAGAAATATAAACCTGAGAAATATAATTCTAAATACTGTCCAGAATATTGTTTCATTTGTAAAAGACAGACAACAAATATGTTTTACCCTTGTGAATATATGTCTCATGGAAATCAGAAGTCCTCTGAAAGCAGGAGTATATTTGGGTCTTTTTAGAATATGCTTTATTATTCTGTTTCCAGATATTTTCAGTATAGATTACAATTTCTTTAAAATTTCATTCTATCTGATTATAAATGAGTACATGTTCATACTATGGTCTGAAAATGCATTGATTATTCTATCATCTCTGAAATTCAAGCCAGACCCAGAACAAATGGCATTACAGAGAAATTTGCCTATAGATTTTCATTGTACGGCTAGCAAAACCATCTATAATATCCCTAACTAAATCACAAGATTCCTAGAGCTCTTGTATTATACTTTTCTTTTTCTTAATGTGAATCATAATGGTTTTTCCACACTTACATTAATTTTTAATCACAGTCTCTTACACTGTTGATTGAATTCCGTACCACTGCTAATGGCCTTTCTTGTAATATTCATTCATTTAAAATATGTATGCTGATGCCATATCTTATTTTTCAAAGGAAACCTGTTTAAAGCCAAAAGCAAAATAATAGTCACATGGATGTTAGGCCACAGCGGGTTACCATGTGTTTGATCAGGCTTGCCACCAGAAAATCCTTAAAATCTCAGTTGAAAAAATTTGCTCCATTACGATTAAACAGAAGAATTATTCATATACTTGATATATTCTTTAACATGGAACTTCATTCATATGTGCCTTATTTCAAATAATTGGGCTGGAGCAAAGCTAGATGTTATTCTTATTTTCACATAGGGTCACTTCTAATAATAATTTACCAACACAAAATTAATAGTCCTGATATCACAATGTGATATGTTTTTGCAGTGTTTAGTAAGAACAAATAAGATATATAGTAAGATTTTCATTTACTCACCATGTAAAACCAACACAAAAATGGGAGGAGAAACTAAAGATTGAGATTTTAGGGTGCTATTAGCAATAGTTTTCAAGTTAGAAAGCTTTAAAAAATAACAGTCCTAATAGTTTGACTATATGTTAGTTTACCCTCATTGAAAAGGGAAAAAACTGATTCATTTCTTCAATTAAATCATCTGTCAATTTTCCAGAATTTATATGCTTCTAATTGTTATTATGAAATTAATATCAGAGTGTACCTTTTATCTGACATTTTGGTCCACTGTATCCAGGACAGCACTTCCATTCCAATGAGGTAACAATTTTATGTTGGATCCTATAGACAGGATTAGCTCTCTGCTGAGATCTAGAGGGGAGAGCAATTGCAGGAAAATAGATCATTTGTCTCATATTATTAGTTGGAATTATAAATGTAAAGTACTTGAAATAATGCCTGATATATAATAAGCATTTAGTAAGTGTTAGCTGTTATAATCATAATCTTCAGCATCAATATTATATCTGAAACAGCCAAACTTATATTTCTTTGAATACACTACAAAACACATTAGTGGTTATACTTTTGATAATTTCGATTTCCATCTGTTATTACATTTTCTAAAGATATTGTAGCTTTTCCTATCATAATGTTTTTTGGCCAAACTAATATAAGAATTTATTTTAATTTCAACTTTTAGAGAGTTACATAGGGATAACTTACTATATTTCAATTCTATTATTTCCTATATTGTTTTAGTTGAAAAGATCCTCATTTCTTCTAGATAAATATCAAACAACTTGAAACAAATTGGAGATCTATTTGTCACATTCAATCTATATTTTCTCTTCTCCTAAGTTTTAAAGTTATACTATCTAACTTCTGTCATACAGTATTTTGAACAGAGAGAGAGAAGGGGTCCAATGTGAAAAAATATTATTTGAGATAAATCATGGAAGAAAATTAATACATTATAATCTTTCAATATAACAATCTCTATAATTAGTGAATGGTACTAAATTACTAAATTATAGACTGTATGTCTCTAAACATAAGTTATAGAATCAATTTGGCCACATAATTCTTAGCCATGACTCCTATGTATAGATGATGCTTATCAAATGGGTCTATGAAATAGTCACACATTTTCTTGCCCAATCCTCATTTTTTTCTATGATGAAAATATTATTGTCTTGATTTGCTGATGAGGAACTTGAAAAACAGAGAGATGAAATAACTTTCTTGAAGTCCCACATTTAAAAGTGATAGAACTGGAATTTTAACCCAGGTTGTGTGGGCTAGCCTTGCACTCTATTGTAATTTGTACTGGATATGTAGACAAAGCACATTATAATAGACTGGGCTTTCAGTGACTGTGGGTTTGGTTTCTGTTATAATGTGCGAGGAACTCAAAGTGTCCAAGGTTATTCCTCAATTGTAAAGGGAGTTATAAGATATTTTTCATCTCTAAAAGCATGCCTACTTTTATTTCACTAAATTATATTTAGTAAATAACTTTGTTCAATGAAATATCTTGTCCAGTCCAATGATTGCAGCTAAATAAAAAGTGAGCCAGTTTGAAATGGGCTTTGTTCAGAGTTTGTAGGGAGGGACTCACACAATTAGTTGAATCGTCATTGGGTTTGATTTGCCTGCTTTGGCAAACTGAGTATTTGTTGTATGTAACTCAGATATAATAAAAGAAAAGGTGACAAATAATTTTAAGTACTGAAGTAGTGAAGAAATAGAGAGATCCATTCAAAACTACAAAAAGAAAGAGATAAGAATAAAGGTAAGTATTTCTGGCTTATTTAAAGAGGAAGAAAAATAACAAAGAGCTCACCTTGAACCCAGAAGGACAATATGATAGGGGTTAATTGTGGTAATATTTTCATTACTAAAGAATTAACAATGCATTCTTCATGTCTCATGTTGACAAGGAAATTATCACAAAGAGAGTAAATGCTGAAGACAAAACTAGAGCTCAGCTCTTTCAAATCCCTAAGATGTGCTTAGCTCTCTGGACCATGAATCTTAGCTATCCCTCAAGGGAGTAAGAAACACCTTGATTTTATGTACCCTTACCCTTATGATTTTATGCATTGTTCCAGATTGCTGATGTGTCAGATTCATTTCCTGAGTTATTTGTATCACAATCTGCATAACATTAGCCATCATGGCCTGAATAGCAATTCTATTTTTTATTGTAGGCTCTTCAGGAACATCTCCAGCTGAGCTACTGTGACTACATGAATTCAGAGAATTTATCAAGTGCTCAGCCCTACATTTTAGGGCAATGATATAAATTAAAAAAAACTAAATAATATGGGTCATTAAAATAGATACAAGAAGAAAGGCCCTACTTAACTATTTTACCATGCATAATTGCAATTGCTGGCTTTTTAAATTTTAGAATATATGCCAAGTTACTGTCTTGCATTGTATTATAGTCACCACTGCATTAATGTATATTCACAAGTATTCCATGTGTCCTTATCTTGGACAAAAAACAGTTTAGTAATAAATTATTTTAAAGTAATACTGGCACAATTTTTTAAAGCTTTACACAATGGTCACACCCCACTTTTTTACAAAATAACTTTGCAAAAATTATGCAATGATTATGTGGTGAAATATGGTATGTACAGCATTATCTCTGAGCTAGTATTAAAAAATGATCAATAAATCTTTAAAACTAGATTTGTATTTCATAAGGAATTAAAGTATAGCATTGTTGATAAGACCATAGAATGAAAGTAACATGACTGTAAAAATAGAAAGAAGCTGAGTGTTAACATTTATTAAACATTCACAATGCACTGGGCACTAGGTCAAGTATATTACTGCATTGTCTCATGATTTTAAAATCATATGACACAAGTATTATTAGGATCTGCATTTTAACTTACTGAAGGTCTAATGTGATGGCCCGCCTTTGACCCTACTACTCATATATACATGAGATGACTAACTTTGCATATTCTCAGACATAAAAGATTATAGTGCAAGCTATGTTTTCAAGAAACATTACATACATGTAGGGACAGGATCCAATGGTCTGGCTGCAGGGTCCTCTCCCACCAGGAACATAAGGGACCCGATTGTCCAGTATCACTGTTGGAGATAACCTGGTATGTACATAAGCACACCAGTTCCTAGGGGATAAATAAGTATCATTATAAATGTCATTGCCAGCAAGTGTCCTTTCCATCAAAACCATATTCATGTGCCTATATCTACTTCTACCAGTATTATAGATCAATATCTTAACAATGATATCTAGCTTTAAATTATGTAGATATTAAATAAAGTAAACTGATTACTACATTTCAGTGCTGAGATAGAATACTCAGATCTAGGTCTATTAGTTTGGATAATGTGCAACAAGGGAGAAGTAAATGAACTGAATAACGATAAAGAACAAAAAGAGATGAAATACACCTGTTATTAACAGAAGATTTTGTGTGTGTATATGTGATACTGAGGATTGAACCTAGGAGAGCTCAACCACTGAGCCACATCCCCAGCCCTTTATAATGTTTTAAGTAGAGACAGAATTTGCTAAGTTGCTTAGGGCCTCCCTAAGTTGCTGAGGCTGGCTTTGAACTTTTGATCCTACTGCCTCAGCCTCCCAACCCCTAAGTATTACAAGCATGCACCACCATGCTCAGCTCAGAAGATGTTTTGATTGTAAAGAAAATACAATACTCTAGATGCAAATTAATATAATTAATAAGGGTTCTGCAATGTACTCACTTTAATATGAAAATTTATAATAGCTAATCAATTTTTCCCCACAATTTTAAGATCAATTACATTTCTTTGTATGAATAACAAATTCAAAAAAGATACAATTTGCAATAGCAAAAATAACAAGGATAATGTACTTTAGAATAAATTCAACAAAAGCAGTATAAAATTTAATTTATAAATATTTTTAAATGTATTGAAAGGCTAAAAAGAAAATCTAATAAATCACTTCAGTTGATGGGAAAAGCCAAAGTAAGTATGCTAATTCTCTTCAAATTAATCTATAAATTATATTTTTAGAAATAAATATTAGTTTTACATGAGAATTTAAATCATTTTATTTTATAAATTTTAAATAATCAATTAAAATTACAAACTCCAAAGAGTTCTGTCTTTGGCTATAACAGAGCATTGGATATACTTGCCTATGTTAAATATTATATCTAGCCAAGACATATAAAGCAGTAGTTTTCAGATGCAAGACAGCAGATGACACAGTCATATGATTCTTGAAAAGGAAGCTCATATTAGTGGGGAAAGCCTAATGTGAGCCCCATGTTCAATTGAGTTTTCAAAATGAATCACAGAGGGGTAGATTCCACCCCGCCCCAAGGATAGAACATCCTATGAAGGAAACATGTGCATTTATAATGACAACTGAGGTGGTTAAAATATGTGGGCAAGATTCACAAAATCAGAGAGTAGTGCAGAGATGCTATTTAAAAAGTCAGCACAGGGGCCCCCTTGTGTATTGAGCTGAACACCTTGTTTTGCTTGCAAATAACAAAACTGAGATACTTGAATAACAGTCCACAGTGCTGAGCAAGAAGTAAATAAAGCTAGATGAGAGATGCAGGAAAATAAGACCATTACATAGAGTAAAACCCCAGTAAACAGTAAAAACAGAGATGACACAGGTGTTAGAATTAGCAACCAGTGACTAAAACAGTGAAACATTTAATAGAATATGAAACATAGACTTTATGAATTAAAAATTGACTGGATGTGCTTAACAGAATTTGGCCTAAGATTGTATAGTCCTAGAGTTCTAGGAGCATAGGCGAGAGACCGGGACAGAATAAATATTTCATGAATAAGAAAGAAAATTTTTGTAAATTTGATTAAAACAAATCAATCATATCTAAGAAGCTCAATGAATTCCTAAAGGATAAATGAAAGTAAAACCTTACTTAAGTACACCATATTAAAATTCCAAAAACAACATATAAAAAGAAAAAAAATCAGCTGTTAATTAGCTTGATTTAATAATTTCATGTTGAGATTATCTAAGAAATCCTTCCGAAGCAGATAAATTGAGTACCATAAAACTTGTGGAAGGTTCTTTTGAATGAGATATTTTAAATATTCAATTATCTTTAAAGAGAGAGAGAGAAAGGGAGATCGGCACATTTTGCTAAAGCATGGAGATACCTGAGGCAAAAATATCACAAAACAAAGAACTGGGAAAATAAGAAATAAAAACATAGATTTGTAATTAACAGAACCACAATAAAGGGATCTCTAAAAAAATTAACTAGATTTCTCAATCTAGTTTTCTAATTTTCTCAAATCCAATGATGATCTTAAATCACTGTAACAATTTTAACAAAAACCCAGTGAGATTGTGTGTCACAAGAACACTTACCAAATGACTAGGGAGGCTGGAAGGGGCAGCAAAATAAGAGTCCTAACATCTTGGGAATGAAGGGAAAGGAGGGGGAATGGGAATGGGAAAGATAGTAGAATGAATCGGAAGTTACTATCCTATGTGCATATAGGATTACGTGACCGATGTAATTCGACATCATGTGCAACCAGAAGAATGAGAAGTTATACTCCATATATGTATTCTATGTCAAAATACATTCTGCTGTCATGTATAATAAGAACAAATTTAAAAAAGAAAAGAAAAAAACACATATTTTATTCTCTGAAACAAAATAGTAGTGGTCACCTGTGGAGACCTTTTAAAATACTAAATAGTAAAACAATCTCATGACCAAAATAGTTAAGGAGGCAAGGCAGCAGAGCAGCTTATTGCTCATGGCCCAGCAATCTTTGATCCAGCATAAATTCAAAGAGCTATCCACAGCAAAAGAACCCCTGGTGTGACTCATAATTAGGTTTATGCTACTGATAAAATAAGCTCACCAAGGAATGCTTAAAAATGTAAATATAATTTTAAAACTAAATTATCTGAAAATGTAGGTTTAAAAAGACAAAATTAAGCATGACAAAAGCGTGATAGGCAATTTAAAGGCAAATGCAATGAGCCCAGACAAGTATTTTGCTCCAACCTGGAAATCCTGTGTACCTTTCCAGGCTGATTATGGTGAATAGAGAGGAGTGACTTTGAAGTGTTGGGCTGTCCATCAGGTCATAACCCTCCATCCAGCAGGCTGCATTTGGGATTCTCTTTAAGGGTAATAACTCTGTTGCTTTTGTGCAGCAGCATGTACTGAAAAAAGCTTGTATTGATTTTTTTTGATTTTCCAGGTTAGTAGGTAAAAGGTTTGGTCCAGGGAAAAGCAGACTTCTTTGGTTGTGAGTACAAGCCTAGCTTGTGGAGTACAGAAAACAGAAGGTGGAAAAAGGGTTCTGTGCGACTTGTCAAAGTTAAAGCCTGTGTATAATGAACGAAGAAAGGGTATTATAAATAATCTACTGTACTTTTGATTTTGACCTTTTAGAGGCAGTCTTTCAGGTGGTAGTGAAAAGATTAAATTAAGCAAAATTTTCATTAACTGATCAGATCACAGTCCAGATACATCAATTTTTATTCTGAATGGTAGTGGACTGAAGCAGCAAGGATGCCTTTAAATAATGACCACATAGGATATTTTCCTTAAAAATAAAGGTCAACAATCTAAGAATTAACATTGTTCAGTTATATGAGTCCTTAGAACTCAGGTTAATAAGTTGCTTGTTATCCAATTATTAACAGGCTAAATATTTAAACTTTCATATTTCATAACACGTGGCTTGAATTGTGTGTGTGTGTGTGTGTGTGCGCACAAGTGTGCCTTTTTTTTCCCTTAAAAGTTGGAGAAAATTTTATGTTTGGGGAGAATTAATAGGTTGAGGAACCTATCATCCTCTTATTGACATAAATTCAGAAATCCAAAGGGGAACAAGAGGAAAATGAGACAATACAAGATAAACATGGCTGCTTGTGAAAAGTGATATTGTCAAAGAAATAGGCTTACCTGGTGACTTGATTAGCAACATTCTTATCTCACCTAATACTCACCTAGACCTCCCTGCCTGGAGAAAGTGTAAGATTACAAGTGACACTCTCCTTACTTTGTGCTTATAGATGACTATAAATTACAAATGATAATAACATCTACATATATTAATCATTTATACATGCCTTAGGGAAAAATTAGGTCTCTGGTGGTATTTAGGGAGAAAAAAATATTAATTAACCCTTCACAAGGAAATAAACCATTTATATTGCCACTAATTTATCTCAGGAAGAGCCATATTTTTTAATTATAAGATTATTAATACATGGAAATATTTAACTAAGTTTGACCATGACTACCAGCAAGATTATAAAATGACAATGTTGTACATCTTAGAAATGAAATCATATCTGCCTTTTGTGAAAAGAATGAAAAGACAGAAGAAAGAAAAAAGTGCTGAAAAGGGATAAAGAAGGATAAGGAAAGGGAGGAGAGATGAGGGATTTCCCCTGATTCAGAGCTGTCATAAATACTTGCTATTTCCACTTCTATGAGTCAGAATTAGAAGGTCATTTTTGATGAAAGACTGCTTGCTGGACAAGATTTCCTGCTTTGTTTTTATTCTACTGATGGGGGCAAAGAATGAAGAGAATTCATTTCTGTGTTGAGTTTGTATTTTTAATTGCAAAATACAGCAGGAATAGAGGATCTGGGTGGTGACATAGGAATAGGCAAAAGAAGATAATAAAAATTGGTTTCCTTGAAAAGAGTCATGTAACATAGTTGCTGACGTGTTACACAGGGGCAGATGAAAAAGTTTGATGCTGGAGACAGGCTGTCGGCTTCTATAGCTTGACTCTACAACCTGTTAGCCATTACTTTGCCTGTTAAATGATTTTTTAATCTGTACAGTAAATATAATATTTCCTACCTCACAAAATTATTATGAAACTAAATGAGTTAATATATGTATAACACTTGCTGCCACCACCACTAGTGCAACTAATTAAATGACTTAGATATTTAAGTGGGGTAAGTGGGATTCTTTTCTAAAGAATATATACCTCTTTTTTTTGCCTCATGGCTCCTTTTTCACTTTTTTAATGATATGACAAATTCATCTTACCCATAATTGCTTATATGCTTTAAGTCAATAATAATTTCCAAAAAACCAAGAAGGCTATCATCATTTATGTTTAATTCAAATGATGAAGCTTAGCTCTCAAGAGAAATATAGTATTCAAAGTCTCTTTAGACTTAAGAAGTCATGAATATAAATATTTCCAAAGTGTTACAGCATACTTTATTAGAATTTTAAAAATCACATTTAAAAGAGAAATTCTTTATCACATTGTTAATTTGAGGGACTAAAATTTACATAAAGCTCAGTCGTCCTAAATGAGAAAGTAGTTCAAGGGAAATATATACAGTATGAATGAAGAAATAATAGAATGGAAAGCCGGGGTTCATATTTAGTAAAAAGAGTCTCCATATGCAAATCACACTTAAATGAAGCACTGGTCTTTATATTTCTGTTTTGGCTAATAGTCCAAAAAACTAGTTCACTTCAATACTCATTTCTTTAAGAAAATGGAAGTTTTGCCAGGCACAGTGGCACATGCCTGTAATCTCAGCAGTTCAGGAGGCTAAGGCAGGAGTATAGAGAATTCAAAGCCAGCCTCAGCAACAGCAAGGCACTAAGCAACTCAGTGAGACCCTGTCTCTAAATCAAATGCAAAGTCGGGCTGGGGATGTGGCTCAGTGGTTGAGTGCCCCTGAGTTCAATCCCTGGTACCCGCCCTCCCCAAAATGGAAGTTTTATTTTCAGATAAAAATAATTTATGTTTGTGGTTCATTTTCCTTTAGTTATCTTTCTGAAGTTATAGTTCTTTCTTTAACATTAGTTTTATAAAAGAATAATGTAAATGGATTAATATTTTTTAAAAATTTCAAAAGCAAACCATGCAAAGCTCAGATCACGAGGAAATTTTGGTACTTTAATTTTATGGCTATTCAGGCATCAAGAAGAAACACATTTTTATACACCAACTTTTGCAATTAAAGTCTTTCGGCATCTTTAATTTTCTTTCTGTAGGGGGCACAGAGTGGTGAATGTAGTGAGTTTTCAGTGATAGATGACTGTATGGTGCCACAAGACAAACAAATTATATTGTCTTTCTACAGTATTCTCAGTGTAAAATTATAGGAGAATGAGCTGGATTTGTCTCCATCCCAGGAAATACCTAAGATTTGGTTTTTTGATTCAATCAATTTTCCAAGTTTTGAAGTAAAAGTTATTAGTCTTTAAAAAGTGGTACATTGAATTAACTATGTATAACATATAAATCTTTTAAAATAATGATTTTTAAGGTTAACTTAAATATAACTTTTTTCATAAGTTTTCTTTATGTTACCTTATTTTATTTTAATCTATTTTCTTCTTCAAACTCTAACTTCAGTATATTCAAGACATTGTAAACTGTTTTTATTCCAGTAGGTGTCAGGCTTCCCCAGCATGCTGACCGTAGGGCAGGCTAATAGTTGTGTGATGCTTAATTCTATGTTTAATCGTTTTTTCCTGCAAAGTGACTCTTATAATTTCCCCATAAATAATACATTTTTAATATTATATTTTTATAATGAGAAAAGCATAATATGTGGAAATACAAAAATTTCTCCATTACCTGGACTATATGAGGACTTGTTAAATTCTAGCATATAAAAATACAATATATTTCTATACATTCAGTAATAACAGTGAACAAAAATAGCAAAGTAATGAAATAAAGTAAATGATTAAAGAGAAAACATTGAGATACAGAATATACATAATATTTTTTTTCACTGGCAGCAATATAATAGATGCTTATCAAAAAATACTCTTTAATATAATGGTGTATTTCTCTTTTACCACAAATTTTTACCACAAATTAAAACAATCTCCTCTGGTTATCTTAGGCCTAATAATAAGTTTGCAAACAACATATGAATTTAACTGATCAGATTCTTCTCATCTGAAACCTCATGATTCACACAAAATGAAAGAAAAATATATTAATTTAATGGTTTGGTTGTGTAATTCAACATAATTTTTTAATGCAGTATTAATTTCTTAAATTACAAGTAACTTAAGAAAAGATATGAAGAACTTATCCTTTGAGACATTACATTAGAAGTAACAACTCATTCAGCTCAAGCCTCCTCTTTGTACATAAACAATTTACATAGTTTATAGAAAAAGAATATTATGAACAAAATTTTAAAAGAAACTGTCATTACATTCATCAAAAATATTTTGTTTTACCTTCATATTAAATTTTTATCTTTTCTTAAACATTTTGACCCCAGCTATATATGAAATAAAATGAGGAAAGAAAAAGATACAAAAAATGGAAAACTGAACTAACCATAATTTCTGATACCTCTCTTCACAGTTTTATTAAAAACAAAACAAAATGAACACAAAAAGTGAAAATCTCAACAGAGCTGTCTGTAACTGCCCTCTCACCTTCTTGCATAGCTCCAATCACTTAGGTCCAAGCACAGAGCTCACTTCACTATTTAGCTTCATGTCACTGTTGTAGTGGATATTTTTGATCTTCATTTTTCTGCCCTTTTCAGCAGTATTACACACTGTTTATCACTTGCCTCACTTCCTAATTTTTTTTTTCTTTGCTCCATGGGTCATTCAATTTAAGGGCTTATAGCCAGCACCTGCGGCCCTTAGTCCACCAAATATTACAATTTCTCTGATCGTGATTATAGGACCCTCTTTCAGCATCCTCCACATCCATGATGATATATTTCTATACTAATGCTTTCCCAGATTCTGCCCTTACACTTGATCTCCCTTCTGAGTTCAAACCCATCCAAAACCTGTCTTTCCACACAGTTTTTTCTGGGAGGAAGAGGAGTATCAGGGTACTCGACCACACAGCTACATTACCAGCCCTATTTTGTATTTTAATTAGAGACAGGCTCTCACTGAATTGCTTAGCACCTCGCTTTTGCTAAGGCTGGCTTTGAACTCTGATTCCTCCTGCCTTTGCCTCACAAGCTGCTGGGATTATAGGTGTGTGCCACTACAACCAGCTTCCACACAGTTTTATTGAACTCTTTCTGCAAACCAGCCACTACTCTGGGCAGTAAATAGAAGAGTAAGATGGGCAAAGTCCCTGTGTTTGTGGAATATATATTTTATTGTGGAAAGACAGAAATAGATGAAATAATTTTAAATAAATGCAATAAAAGAGAAATAAGGGTGACAAGATAGGGATCATGAGCAAAAGGATAGACAACTTTACATCAATTGTTCAGAGAAGGTTTCTTTGAGGAGGTGATATTAAAGCTGAAGTTGCAAACGAAAAGGAGTCCCTCAATCTAAATGCTGAAGGAAGCGTATTCTAGGAGCTTCTTAGAGATCCATATTAACTTGAAGCAGAAAGAAGGCCAGTATGCCCAGAGAAATGCAGTGATGTGAGTTTGGAGTGTGATGGTAAGTGAAATACCAGATTTCACAGATTTGAAGACACACATTTCTGTGAATCCACAATGCATTCTGAAATCAATGATACTCTTCAGTCACAATTGGTCTGACAGTAGTTAGTGTCATTACATTAGAAATACCTTAACCAGTTTCATTTATATTTTCAAGTTCATAAAAGAATGTTATAAAAAACTCAAAGTCTAAAAGATAAAAAAATCTAAGAATTCCAAGAAATAAAGTGTGGTGTCATCCTTTTCCTTCTTATTAGTACCTAAAATAATGTGTCACAATGATGAAGTCTTACATCTAATGAAATGCATTAATCTGACTTAAATGTCTAGAAGATCCTTCACTTGCATAGGGCATGGATCATGGAAAGCAAGTGTGGAAGGATATGGACCAGTTAGTAAATTAGCGGTAGATGATGGTGAAAGGGAATAGAATGACGGCAGCAAAGGTGGAGAGAAGGTGAGGGATTTGGGAGATATTGGAGGGCCTAAAAGACTTTTTGATAGATTAGATAAAAAACAGGAGGGAGAGAAAAATGCAAAGGAAGGATATATCCAAATTCTCCAATTATGCAATTAGGCATTTATTGAGATAATGAAGATTTAAGATGCATGTGTGCAGGAGTTGAGGAATGTGGGAGAAGTTAAGGAGGCAGTTGGATTACATCAACACCTCATTGGACCTATTATCCTCTCAGGCTGAGCTCACTGACCCTGTTCAGAATGGCAGGCCATTCACCTGTTACACACTTAGACGCTTCATTCAGAATGGTTATTGCTGTTTGATTCAGCATCAGCATTTGTGATTTATTGTTTGTCCTCCTCCCACTCTTCCCACAAAGCATGTAGGTGTTTATGTTTACAATTTATTCCTAGTATAAACTCAGTGCTGGAGTCAGATTAGGTGTTCAGCCAATATTTGTTCAATACATAAATACACTAGTCCTAATTTCTTCTTTTTTGCCCCATTTCAAAGTGCTTGGTCACTGATTAACACCCTTTCTGCCAGGCAGAAAACCATAGCTCTGTTGTAGCTAAGAGTTCCTGTAGTGCTAAAATGAGAGAAAATGCATGAAGGCACAAAAATACACCAGAATAATCATGTGGAAAGGAAGTTATCATAGACAGAAGAATTCCCTCTTACTAAGAAGTATAACATTCCAAGAATGATAGGAGGGGGGAAAAAAGTAAGATGAGTATATCTCAAACCAACCAAGCTTTGCCATGGATAAATAATATTTCTTTGGAAAAGATTCTTTTTCATATTTACAATTTGATCCTCATATTTCACATTTAACTTTCTTAAATATTTCTTGTGTACCTAGTAAGCACAAAGATTTTGCTATCACTGAAAATATGTCCCTATATGCTCTCAGTGATATATATCATTAATATTTAATAGGCATAATTCTGTTTTTCCCCCAAATGAGCAAGATTAATACATGTTTGTTAACTCTCTATTATAGACAAATTCTACTCATCCCAACTTGAACATTTTGCAATCTATAGTATAAGTTTTATAGTTAAAAATTTCAAGTAAATAAATTCCAAGTGAATAAAGTTTTAGTTAAAATCAGGTATACATGTATATTTTTTACAAATTGCATGAACTTTGGGATATGGTGAAAAATAGACTCAAATAATAAGAAATACTGATGTACAAATTCATCAGTTTGTATTCTTCCCAGTGTCCCTTGCTCCTCACCTTTGTATCAATACCACCTTGAACAAAATGTCCTCATGTAGTAGATCCCAACTACTATTTTGCATTTGATTTTTAAACTATTAGTAGAAAGAAGTTCAAGTTAATTTAGATCTCAAGCATGTTTGGTGTCTTGAAATCATTTTATTACAAGTAAAAGTAGTATAGAAGTTTAGTTTTGTAACCCTCAGCTTCTAGTATTCCAAACACACAGATGACTCTTAACGTTAAAGGAATAAAAAACTGGCTTAGGCAGGAATGTTTCTTCTTTGTTTTTGTTTGGTTTTCAGTCTATTTGAAAACCTTCTCTAACAATCTGCCTTTTAACTTGGTCTTGTTATTTTATGTCACCAATTCAAATTGGTCTAACTTTAAATTAAAATCAACACATAAGTATTCTTTTCTAATTTATCACATTCATGATGATGAATGCAATATGATGATAATGCTAATAAAATATGATTTGTTGAGTACCATTCCTGTGAGAATTATTTGTCTAAGTATATTTCATTATTTTGAAGATAGATGAGAATCCCATAAAATTGTACTTTTATGTGCATTCCCCATATGATATCTCTTTTACATATGAAGAAATGAAGACTCTGGAAGATCAGTTGATTTACTCCAAGTCATGGGTTTTGACAGTCCTAGAGCCAGAATTAAAACCTAAGCTTAATTATATAATGAACATTTTTGCACACTGTAACTCAGTTGATTTCGTCTAATGTTTGAATACTGCATATTTTCTACAATTCTATTTCAATTTTCACATCTATTTATGTCCCCATTTAAAAATATATTTTTAAAGTTGTAGTTCTGAACACAACCAACACATGTAATTAAAACAACAACAACAACAACAACAACAAAAAATACCCAGCCACCATGGTGCTACTTTGGTAGTGACTATCCCAAGTAACAGTATTTGCATAAGTGAGTAAAAAATTGTTTTTGATTATTTCAGATAAAACAAAATTGCTGCATTTTACTTGTTCATCTTTTCTTGACCAGGTAAGGTAAAAATTGTAATGGTGGGATTACAAGTATGATCTGATTTTATCTTGAACTTGAAATAATTTTCTAGGAGTGAGGTAGTTTAAGCTACAAGTTAGCTTATTCTTATAGAAGTTATAGTCAGACAGAAAAAAATAGAAAAGAATGTTCCTTACTTTCCTCTAGTTGTTTCAAAACTTGATTTTTGATAGCTGGGTCTTTGGCTTTGACTGCTGTCTCCTCTGCTGGGGTACATTTCTCTTGGAGATCGATTTCCCATGCCTCTAACTGAATTTAGAGAGATGTCTTGTTGATTTGACTTTCTGGCAAAGCTCCGAAGAAATTTCAGTGTGGAGTTGGAGAGGACCACTGTCTCTGCTCCAGGACTGACCTTGATGCTGGACTGGGTTGGGAGGGCAAGGTTTTGAAGACCCACCATCCCTTCTTTCGTCTTCTCTGTGAGTGTGGGTGTGAGTGATGGGTTTCTCACACCTTCAGGAGGGGTGCTTGTCTCAGAGGGAGGCAGTGTGGATTGTAGAGAATTCTCTTCAGAAGTTCTCACCTCAGGAGTCGTAGCTCTCTCAGCAGATGAGATCTGAGAGGTTGACAGCATTTGGAGACTTTGTGTTTTATTCAGAGGAACTGAAGCAGAGGCCACGTTCTTTTGGAAGTTTTCATTCTCAGGTGTAGTCCAAGAATGCTCATTGTTGTTAAGCCCAATGCCCCCACTCCATAAACTTGAAAGCAGGACAAATAATTTTGCGCCCTTCATCTCATCAGTTTGAAATAAAAAAATTCATATGAAATTGGAAGACAAAGTCCTTTGAGCCTTTGGGATGGCTGCTTAAACACTGAATGTGCTAAGACAGAGCTTTGCCAATTTGAGATATGTAGAGGAAACAGGTTTCTGTGTTTTGTGGTGGACTCAGGAAGTTGAATTTCCTGTTTCTGCAGGCTTTTTGTGATCTGTGACCTCTGGCAGAATGGATCTATGGATGTGGTGAAAGGGCCTCTGACGAAGCTAAGGATAAATGGGAAAATGAAGGCAATTATTATCAGGAAAATCCAATAAGAAAACCATGAAGCAACTTTCCTTCCCGAAGTATACACGTGTTTCATGTTTCACTGATTTCAAAGAGACACTACACATGGATAATGGGAACTATGGAATTTTGTTTACAGAGGCTAAATGAGAAAGCCTAACATTTTGTTCTGGACATAGGAAATTGAGAAAACATCTTGTGATACTTCTTTTTTGCTGAGCCATATCCGGAGTATATGTACAAATGTATACTGTACAAATGTATATTATACAAATGCATACTTACAAATTATTTGTGTGCTTTACAAATTAAGCACACAAATAAACAAAAACATGTTTGCAGTATCTGTTTTTCATACATCACAGGATGAATTATGAAAAAATTACTGTATTTATAAATACACTTCAGCTGTATCATTACTTGAGGTTAATCCCAATGATTGTGATAACAAAAAAGAAGCCTAAATAATTGTAAAGGTATACAAGAATCGTGCTTTAAATTTTGTTCTTAGAACTTCTACCGCTGATACCAACTAATAGGATGAATAATCAGAATGCTACGTTATCTATTTTTTAAGCCTGATTTTCTAGAGATTGTGTGTAATTAGTATTTTACCACTGAAAAGTAGATGAAGAAAAATGAATCACATGAAAGCTAATCAAAACAGTATCATATAAAACTTTTATATCTTTCTATGTAGTGCACTGAGAACTAAATTGATCAGTTTTCTAGGGTTTGCTTTTTTTTTTTTTTTTTTAGTAGAGATGCTTCATGGGATTTTTTATTTAATTTCTCCAGCAAATCTCTGATTCCTAAGATTCTGCTAATCTCTTTCATCTGTAAAATTCCTGAGCATTTACCTGTATGCCTTAGACAAACATATTAAGTTATAAAAGTTTACTCATTTATCCACACATTTAGTTATAATCTAAACCTTCAGTCTGTTCAAGGCACTCTCTCTTAGACGATGGTGAGATTACAAAGGAAACCAAGAATATTATTGGATATCAATTTTTTAATGGTCATTTACATATTATTTGAAGGTGAGATCTATGTGTAATTAATCTTTTGTCAACTTTTTTGCCAGGCATTAGGTACTTGCAAAATATTCATCTTAAAATTTGTTTCTCCAGAATTAGAAAATTAGAAACCTGCTACCATTTGGTTCTTTGTTATTGTAGATATGTGTTCTTGTCCCTAGTTCTCAACACAGGACATCAAATTTTGAAAAAAGACCTAATTTTCCCTGACTTGCTAACTAACTACTTAGTATTAATACTTCCCCAATCATTGCTATTCATTTCTACATGCATGTTGTTTACCTGCTCGACAGCATATAACATAAGGTTGTTTAAATTAAAACATATGAGAATCAGCAGCCCAACTGACTTGAATGTGGACTACAAAACAGAAATATCCACAAACCTTGCATTAGCAAAAGCAAAAGGGTCCAGCACAGATAATCCAGACAGCTATTAGTTAGCCAAAAGAGCAATGGAACCACATAATTTTTGCACTACAAACATGGTATTTAGTACCAAAAAGAAGAAAGAAAAAAAGAAAGAAAAGAAAAGACATTATAGCTCTTCATCTAGGAAAGACAGGAACAACTAGCTTTTACTTATAATGGAATAGTAATTCAGAAAAATCCAAGTAAAATATTTCTATTTAATGTACCATTTTGAATCCATTTCCTTAGATTTAGTAGAAGTAGGTGAACAAACTATCTTGAATGTTGAAAAAACAACTAGAATAATGCATTCACAATCTTTTGTTTTGCTTAGTTTTGGCTTTTGCTTCTGTAGTTTAAAAAGCCACCTTGATTCCTTGATCCTAGACAAAGTGAGCTTAGTGGAAAAAGGTCACTCACTGGATCTATAATTGATGCCAAATAGCTACCAAATGATAATATAACTGAATGGAAATAAACAATTCATTTCACCTCATGCAAGGTATTGACCAAGAATGCCTGCTCTCCCCATCCAAGCTTACAAGTGACCTTGTGATCTGAAGGCTAAAGGTGCTATATCTCAACATTGATCTACTAAACGATCTTGTGCTATAACTCTCCAGAGAATTCTCAGCTCATTTGATGGTTTTAGGTATATGGATCAGCTCTTAATTAGAGACATAAAGTCTCTGTACTACAGAAACTATCAGAGACCTAACTTCAAATTCTGCTTTCTGGGTTTCATTAATAGCCATCAAATAACAATTAAGAAAAATAGTATTCCTGGAATGAGTGACAGAATACTCAGTTCATTTCTTCTTCCAGATACTTTAAATACTACTGTTGAATTAAATTTGCTGTCAGTTCATATACTTGGACCCCTTCATTCTGCTACACCCCTATTTCCCATTAGACTGTTTATATTAAGTTATGTTTTACCATGTTGCTCACTTATTCATTTTGAATATTTTATAAAAATAAAGCATGAAACTAATTATGTTATGGGATCTCAGGAGATTTTTATGTCATTTTTCATTGTTTTATTAACAGGATTGAATACATACTGCAAAATGGGTTATCTCTAGGTGATGAGATAATCAGTCTCTTCTGTTTTTCTTTACAACTCACATGAATTTATTTTCTAACCACTAGAAAAAAATGCAAGATGTTTTTATTAAGTTAAAAAATACAAATGTAAGTTAAAGTAGAACCGTAGACTGAGTACTTCACAGTAGATTGTGCTATGTATTACCCAAAGCTATTTTTATGGCTTCAAGAGTTATGCTTTATAAAAGGCTGTGGGTATGATATAATTTCCACTAGATTAATAATGTTTCTTGCTAGCTTCTTTATTTTTCATATAAGAATTTATTTTCTAGCCAGGCGCAGTGGCTCACACTTGTAATCCCAGCACTTTGGGAGGCTGAGACAGGAGAATCGTGAGTTCAGAGTCAGCCTCAGCAACGGCAAGGCACTAAGCAACTCAGTGAGACCCTGTCTCTACATAAAACACAAAATAGGGCTGGGGGTGTGGCTCAGTGGTCAAGTGCCCCTGAGTTCAATCCCTGGTACCAAAAAAAAAAAAAAAAAGAATTAATTTTCTTAAAACATGTAAAAAGATTTTTTTATAGCTTCTCTCTATCAGTTGGGATTGCTAAAAACACTTGCAGAAGCCAGAGTTTTATGGGGTTTTTTTTCATTTTTTATTGGTTGAAAATATTAAAAAACCATTACCTTTATATGTGAGTAAAGGGAGTGACAATTATACAGCAAAAGGGCTGGGGGAAGGAAAGAAACAAGTTTCCTCATGATTTTGATGAAACAATGTGGTAGATAAGTTAAATTTGGCATATTATATAATTATAACAACGATGCCGCATAAATATTCTCTTCTCGTTTTACTTATGGAAAATTAGTGTTTAAGAATAACTTCAAGCCAGCACACCTGTAATCCCAGAACTTTGGGAGGCTCAGACAGGAGAATCGCAAGTTCAAAGCCATCCTCGGCAATGTGAGGCGCTAAGCAACTACACAAAATAGTGCTGGAGATGTGGCTAAGTGGTCGAGTACCCCTGAGTTCAATCCCTGGTACCAAAAAAAAAAAGAATAACTTCACAGGGTAACACACTAGTGACTCATAGAACACACAGTTGAGTTTCAATTTATATTCTACCATTTGATATTGTCCCTCAAAGAAGTAATAGATTTTCAAGTTTAGAAAAATTGTGAAAAAATAATTTTCAAATTGTTTTAAATTCATTTTTTAAAAAAAACTTTAAGCCATTTTTCAAAATTTTTTTAAAAATATTTTTTAGTTGTAGATGGACACAATGTCTTTATTTCATTGCTTTGTATGTGGTGCTGAGGATCGAACCCAGGGCCTCACGCATGCGAGGCAAGCACTCAACCACTGAGCTACAATCCCAGCCCCTATTTTTCAATTTTTTAAAAATAGGGATTAAACCCAGGGGCACTCAATCACTGAGCCACATCCCCCAACTGTTTTTTTTTTTTTAATATATTTTATTTAGAGACAGGTCTCACTGAATTCTTTAAGGCCTCAATAAATTGCTGAGGCTGGCTTTGAACTCATGATCCTCCTGCCTCAACCTCCCAAACTGCTGGGATTAAAGGTGCCACCTCACTGGGCTACTATGTCCCAAAGTGCTGGGATTCCATTTTTAATTTTTATTTCACACCTAAGGTTAGATACTTTTAAGAATCTAATGATTTCTATTACTTTGAGTTTATGGAATTAGAGGAAAAGTTTTGGGTTTTTATAAGTTTGCCTTTAGTCTAATAATAACTATTTCTTTTCTGTTGGATGCCTATTTCAATTCCTGCATACAATTGTAGGAGCTGATGATGTCATATCCTTGGCAGCACAGGTATTACATTTCTTTCATTTACTAGAAAAGAGCGTCCAGGCAGGTAGAAAGAACACCACAACATTTCCAGCATCCAGAACAGTGTTTCACAGCCACTCAAAAATATTTATTGAAGGCTGGGTATATAGCTCAGTTGGTAGAGTGCTTGCCTTGCATGCATAAGGCCCTAGGTTCAATCCCCAGTAATACACACATACACACGCTTTCTCTCTCTCTCTCTGTCTCTCTCTGTCTCTGTCTCACTCTCTCTCTCTCTCTCTCTCTCTCTCTCTCTATATATATATATATATATATATATATATATATATAGTGTGTGTGTGTGTATGTATATGTATATATATATATTGAGTAAGTGCATGGATAGATGAAGCTATGGATGCATGAGGAAGTAAAGGAAGGGGGCTCTTTTGCACTTCTCATAGCCTCCAAAGACAGAAAGGAATGTAAAGAAATATGATGTACTTGTTCTAGGAACACTATTTCAAAAGCCTCTTGGATTTTCTCCTATAAGTGTCTCCTAAATAAAATTCAAATATCCATTGTTTTGACAGCATTTGTCTTCAAAACAAATTTGAGAAGATTTACTTTGAAACCATCACAGCCACCTTGCAATAATAAAGCAAAGACAAAGAGCTGTGTAATAAATGGTAATAAATTAGAAATGATGCTGGAAAAATCTAAGATTTGAAAATTAATTGAAATTAAAAATAAGCTGGGTGTAGTGGTGCATGCCTATAATCCCAGTTACTCGGAGACTGAGGCAGAAAGATCACAAGTTCCAGGCTCCAGCCTCAGCAATTTAGTGAAGCCCTAAGTAACTTGGTGAGAATCTATGTGAAAACAGACAATAAGAAAATAAAAAAGGTTGGGATAGCTCGGCATTTAAAGAAAGGAAAAGAATTAAGAACTAAATTTAGGTGTAAGTAGGCTGTCAGAAAAGACAATATGGAAGGAAATATAATGAATTGCATAATTTTCGAATTAAGTGAGAAAAACATGTTTTGTCGGGCAAAAACAGAACATATTTTGGCCTAATGCTAAATTTTTAACTTAAGAACACAAGAACATAGTGATTAAGGTAACTAACTGTCTCTCATAAGGAAATGTCTGTACTGATCTATTATAAAATTATCCTTTTGCTTACATTTCCAATTTAAGTACAAAAGCATCCTGGAAAGAGTTAATTTCAAAAGTCTTGAGACTCCTTTCTTTTGATTATTTTCATCATAACAGTGTTTTTGTTTCCTTAATGGAAATTTATATCTGATTATCAATGATTATCATTAATGACTTCTGCTCCTGGAAATATGGAATCGAAATAATTTCCTATCATTCCTGTTAAGTACATCAAAAAATTCTGTACATTTATGAAACAAATGTTAACAAGACTGAAAAGTAGAGAAAAGAAGGCAGAATGGCTAGGCAACTGGAAGAACAGCAGAGCATTGAGTACCCTGGGTTTTCATTTTGCTTCAGAGCTCTGTCTGTCTGGGTACTGGGGATTTTGCAAACCAGAATCACAAATGAGCAGGAATACACAATAAGATCCTCCCCAAAAGACTACTCTCTCTAGGAAAAGGACTAGAAAATCATCCACCTGAAAACCAGAAAACTTTTAAAAAGGTAACTACTCTACTCCTACCAAACACCAAACTAAAAATCCGACCCCTACCAGTAAAAGTGGTTAGACTTCCACCTCACAAGGATGGAACAGGGTGCCACAACACTCGTTTCCTGCTGGGGTGGAATGAGGGAAGTGCCAGAAATTTCATTATCAAGAGGGCTCCAATAGCTGGTGCAAACCTGTAACCCCACTACTAGGGACATTGAAATAGAAGGATCACAAGTTTGAGGCCAACCTCAGCAAATTAGTGAGACCTTGTCTCAAAAATAAATGAATACATAAATAAATAAAAGACGGGAGAGGGAGATATTGAGAGGATGCAGCTCTGGGTAGAATACTTGCCTAGCATGCATGAAGGCCCTGGGTTTGATACTGAAAAAAATAATAATAAGGCTCCATTGTGTCATTGCCCTAGCCCTCCAAAGACTTGTTGAAGAACATGAAAGAGAACTCAAATAAATAGCTTTGAGACATGCCGAGCTCTCACTGAGCACATTTTGGAGTAAAGTAGAAGGAGATATCCCCTCATAGTATTTTGTCTTTTGTGCTGGGGATTGAACTCAGAAGTGCTTTACCATTGAGCTACACCACCGGCCCTTTTCAGTGTTTTAATCACCCCTCTTCACTGCATTAGTAAGGGACAAATTCCCACTCTAGGGTTCTGAGGATGGCTAGAACATGTAACGCCCAGCAATGGATGGATGAGACCACCAGCAGTTCATACATATACTAACATCCCTGGGGAGGAGAAAACAACACACCACACAGGGTTATGCAGGGTCACACTCAGAAGCAAATTGAATCAAGGACTATAGGAGGCAGGCTTTGTAATAGCAAGAGTGGCATGTTCCCTGCTTCCAAAGGAGTGTATCATTGGCTTGGTTGAAGAATTCTGTGGGCACTCAGAGAGCTGAAACCCACTAATTAGTGATAAACAGGAATTGTGCCTGTCCCCTTTGATAAGGGGGATCATTTGGCTAGGAGACTTTATCTTCAGGAGCAGAGTGGGGAAAGGAACTTGCGGTTAGTGCATCCAATACCCGTGGTTTTAGATATTGAAGCAGCACATAATATTGTATCTTAATTATAGGACTTACACAGCATCAGAGTTTTTTGTCTGTATTGCAAAGAATAAAGAGGGCTCCCAAGCTTTGCCTGTGCTCAAATCTCAAGTACAATTAAAAGAAATTCCCAGTTATGACCTCAAAATATTTTAAAACCACAATGAATTAAACTAATTACAGACTTAATGATTTTGGTTTAGATTAGACCTGCCTCATTACAAATTGGGGTTACTCAGTCCCCACATTAAAGCAGGACAGGATAAGGATATATACTTCTCTGAGATAAATATTATTTACTACACTTTTTATTGTTCCATTACACATAATGTATCTCATATAATCAAAACTTGTGAGACAAATGAAGAAATTAGAAAATGTGACCCATAGTCATGTAAGAAATCCTCAATAGAATAGGATCCAGAAAAAGCTCAGAAATTGAAAATATGTAGAGAATTTAAAATAACTATTCTAGAATGGTGTTGAGAAGGTGGGCTACATGTCTGAACAGAAAGAAAAATTTTATCAGACAAAATTAAAGGAAAAAGTACAGATGTGTTAGGAATCCAAAATGTGACATCAAAAAGTACTCATCTGAAAAGCTTAAAAGTACACCAGAAAAAAAAAAAAGAATCAATTAACTTGAAAAAGGTTTAAAAAGAAATTATCCAACTGAAACACACCAAAAAATAAATATGCAGAAAAAGCAAAAAATGTCTGAGATCTATGGAACAATTTCATACATTTTAACATGTAGTATAACATGTGTATAACATTGGAGGAAATAAAAGAATAAATGATTATTTAAAAAAGATAACAGGTAGAAATTGATGACACATATTAACCCAATCCCTCAAAAAGTTCAGGAACCCAAGCAGAAAATAAAGCTTAAGTATATGCAGGTAGAATTCTGAAAAACTAAAGATAAAAAGAAAATATTGACCGTAGTCTGGGGAAAAAAGGTTATACCACACAAAGAGATAAGACATTGTAGATGACTTTTCATTAAGTCAAACAGATGAGAAAGGACAATGGAATAACATCTTCACAGTGCTCAAAGGAAAAAAACATCAACCTATCAATTTAAAATTTTATATTTTGTAGAAGATATCCTTCAAAAATGAAGAGGAAATAAAATCATCATCAATAGGCAAACCCTAAAAGACTGTTTCCAGAGGACCCAGACTGTAAGGCATGCTAAAGAAATTGCTCATGCTAAGGAGCAATTAGACCAGGGAGCTAGCCTAGCAGGAAGAAATGAAGACCACTGGAACAGTTAAATTAACATTCAATATTATTTTTTATCATACATAGTAAATTATAATGCATTATATATTTTTCAACAATTTAACTATTTAAATAAAAATCACAGCTATGTATCATGATATTGATTATATTTGTAATTAAATGTGCAGGCTGATGTGAGCATAACCAACAAATGGGTATAAATAGAACTACACATTTCTAAGGAGGTTCTTATACTATATATAAAGAATATAAAGTACACTGGGATAAGTTAAAATGCATATTTTAATTTCTAGAACAAATAAAAATATAGATTACAAATCAAGGGAATATTCATAAAATGTAATATCTTGATAAAATGGAATATCTTGAAAGCACTTCATACAAAAGAGAACAAAAGGACAGAGAAGGAGATGAAAACATGTCAGACAAATAGAAGAAAAATAAAACCTAAAAGGAGGATTCAAACCAAGTCCTATAAACCAATACCTTAAACATTAATGGGATAAATATTCCAATGAAAAGATAGGGTTTCTTTCATACTTTTGGACGAAACTAGAGACTATTAGTTAAGCAAATTAAGTCAAAATCTAAAAGTCAGTGGTTCTATGTTTTCTCTTATATGCAAAAGTTAGAGAGGAAAAAGGAAAACCAAAGAGAGTCATAAAAATCAAAGGGAGATCAGTAAAGGAAAAGGACCAGGGAAGGGAGACCGGAAGAAGGGAGAAAGTGCTGGGGAGTGATTTTGGTCAAATTATATTGTTACATTGTATGCAGTATGAATATGTGACAAAAAATATCATCAATATGTACACCTATAATGCACCAGTAAAAAATGTTGAAAGAAAAAAAAAGCAAACAAAAAGTCAGTGTCTATCAGAGTTAACAACCAAAATAACAAATAAAGCAAAGCCTAGGTATTTCCCATTTTGAACAAGCGAATTTTAAAAATATTACAGAAACAAGTTAAAAGTCAAATGGTAAAAATAAATACCATATAAACTGTAAACCAGCTAAACATTAGAAACTTGTTCAACTGTATTTGTATTAGACAACAATGACTTCAAGACAAAGAGTATTTTCAAAGACAAACAGGGAAATTTCAAAATCTTCAAAACTATCTTCACCAAGAAGAGGTAACAATATTGTATTTAAGTGCATCTCATAGACTTTCAAAATGTATGAAGTAAAAATCCACAGAACTGCCAAGGGTGGTATAAGTCTGTAATTCTTGCAACCCAAGAGGCTGAGGCAGGAGAATTCCAAGTTCAAAGCCAATCTGTGTAACTTAGTAAGAAAACTGTCTCAAAATAAAATAAAAAGGGCTGGGATGTAGCTCAGCGGTAGAGTATCCCTGGGTTTAATCCTCAGTACCAAAAAAGAAATAAAAATTTTTGACAGACTAAAGGGAGACATACGCAAATCCATTATCATGATCATAGATATCAACATCTTTCATAATCCATTATCATAATCACAGATATCAACATTTTAGGAGACAGGAAGGCAAATAATACAGAATATTTTAATAAATTTATCAATCAACTAAACCCTTTTGATATTTATAGAACATCCATCAACTGTAGAGATTTCTCTCTTCCTGCCATGTCAAGGGATTGGACCCACCTGACCTTGAATTTCTTTGGTTTTCAGGGCTTTTACTTTAAGTGCCAGAAAGCCAAAAAGACTTCTGTGTCACTAACCTTTTCTGTAAGTTCTTTTTTTGTTTTTCCAGTGACGGAGATTATTGAACCCAGGGCCTTGCTCATGCTAGGAAAGTAGGCAAGCACCCTACCACTGAGCTATATTCTCACCTCCTTTCTGTAAATTCTTGTTGGACAGATTACTATTTCTTTGAATTTTCTCTTCTTATGCCAACAGAAAGGCAGGTTAACACTGACTTACCTTCTCGAGATAATTATAGAAATTGTTAACTCTCTGTATTGGTTTTGTGCCACATTCTCTGTTAAGTGGCCTAAAAACTGTAAAATCTTATTTAATTTCTATAACAACCCTATGATATAGTATCAAGAATTCCAAGGTATGGTATATGAAAAGTGATGTGATTATTCTTTAAATCCATGACTTTTCACTTTAAGGACTTAAACTATATCCTCTCACCATTGTCTTGTTTTCATAGATTGATTTAAATTCTTAGCCATTTCTTTGACACATAGAAGTCAGCTTCTGCTACACTAGAAAATGGATAAAAAAAGAAACCCCAGAACCTGGTTTCAAAAGAAAAGTAAGTCACATGTGTAAATATGCCTCCCTCAATTGTCTGTCCTCTCTCGTGTTTCTATATCAAGAGCAAGCAGAATATCTATAATATTAAACCAGCAGCATACCACATCCAAAAGACTGACAGTCTCACAATACAAAGTTTCTTGATTTAATAATTGATTCAGTCTATCAACAAAAGTGCCAAAACTGATAATAACATGAATGGTTTTTTACATAAACATTTTTCTTTAAGCTATTTTCGTATGTCTTCTTAAATTCTTCCAGATTTTCTCTGCACATACTCTTACTAGATTATAAGTACCACACATTTGAGAAGAAAATTAATGCTTTTTAAAAAATAAAAATCCATTGTATGTTTTGCAAAGTTCTTAACTATTAAAACTCAAAATAGACCTGCACTCTCATTAGAAGCAACAATTGCAAGCTTTTATTAAGTTTTTAAAAGAATCATTGGTTTTTCTTACCTTAACTTTTTGGTACCCATGCATATAGCCTAGACACTAACATGTGGAAACCTCTGTCCACCTCTCTGTCAATTGAATTCAAATATTCTCTTACTTTCAGAAGTGGAGAAAAAGGAGCTTAAAGTGTGGGAGGGTGGGGAAACCACACTACAATGGCCCTGCCATTATTCTTTCAGTGAATGACTGGCAAAAGAAATGCGGAGACCTAGAAACTACTGTGCCTGAGGGCACTGACCCCAAATCTACTGAGGTCCTTTCAGTGTTGCACAAGATCCTGAAAAATATCATCCAACCTGAAAGTTTAGCCACTAAGATGATTTGCGTTCAAAATGAAGTAAGGCTAGAGGACTTTTCTCAAAAATTGAAATATTATAACTTGTTAATTAATAATATTTAAATCTTTATGGAAAACAGGCATGTCATATTAATCTTAATCTTACATATTAAGATTTAGACAGTTAATTCTATTCACTTTTGAAATAAGAAAAAATATAGAAACTAAGGTAATTTTATGGTCTAGGTTTTTTGATTAACACCACTGTTGTTATAGCTGTGGATTGCGTTCCTAGGAATGTTTATTTCATGATCACTTAAACCTCCCTGATGCCATCTCTAAAACCGCATGCTAAGTGCTACAGAATTTTATAGTTTCTTATACAGCTACTTTAAGTGGATGGAAAATGATATGTTGGATTTCTGTATCATAGTGAAGCTGGGGGGCTCTAGTCAGTTGTGTCGCTTTTCACTTATTTGACTTCTGTGTGTTGCAACATCTGACATGTTTCTTATGTTGAAAAAAATATGGCTCAAGCCTGTAATCCCAGCACTTAGGGAGGCTGAGACAGGAGAATCACGAGTTCAAAGCCAGCCTCAGCAACGGGGAGGCACTAAGCAACTCAGTGAGACCCTGTCTCTACATTAAAAAAACAAAACAAAACACAAAATAGGGCTGGGGATGTGGCTCAGTGGTCCAGTACCCCTGAGTTCATTCCCCAGTACCAAAAAAAAAAAAAAAATTGATCTTCCTCTCCAAACGGATGATAGGGAGGAGGCTATGCCTTGTTCATTTTTTCAATACCAAGATCCAAACTTTCATGATAGATGATCCATAAATGTGCTGAATTGAAATGACTTCCTATGTTCTTCGGTAGCTTAAAATAGAGGAAGCTATAGCTTAATTTTGAATACTTCTCCACTATACTTGGCTTTCTTTTGATTTTTCTCTGATAGCTGAGACTATCCTGTAAGGTAAAAAAAAAAAAAACAGCCCTTTTGTAATTAATTTTCACATCCCCTCTCTAGAAGCATAAGGCAGTTCCTGCCCCAGGGGGTTCCTCTCCCAATCTTCCACCTGGGAAACAAATAGTTTTCACATGCCCTCTCTAAAGGCCTAAGGCAGTCCCTGCCCCAGGGGGTTCAGCTCCGGAATCTTCCACCTGGGAAAACAAGGCCTAACCGCTCAGGTTAGCATATCAGAAAGAAGACCGCCACTGCTTATCTGCCCCCAATTTTAAAGTGACCAATCCCTAGCTCCCCACGCGGTTTTGTAGTGGACTCTATAAAATCCCTCCCGCGCGTCCCCTCTTCCTCTTTCCTTCACCCGGGCGCCCACTCCCTGAATAAACGATTTTCCTGGCTGCTCAGAGGTGTTCGTGTCTGGCTGGCCGTTACCCTAACATATCCAACTAAATTATGGCATTGTTGTGAAACCAGTGTCTAAGCTGTTCCTTGTTAAAAAAAAAAAAAAAAAAACTTTAGATTTTACCACATTCAGATCTCTCTGCCAGAGCCACTTTTGAAACTTTATGTACATGTGAATGGAAGTCACTACATGTAAATTTTGGTGAATGTTTTAATATTTTGCTTTGGAAAGATAAAAACAAATGAAAAAATAGTATACTTAGGGGAAAATTAGAATAATGTTCTTTTTAAAAATGACGCAGGCACTCTCTAGTAGTTGACTTCATTTTATGAAATGAATAGAAACATACCATAGTATTCTACACTTTTCATATTAAAGAACCCAAATTCTACCACAGAATTTTATGCAAACATAAGGCAGCAAAGTCATGAAGAATACTGTATTCAGCTCTTCTCTCTCTGCCAATAGCCTATTCTATTTAGACCCAGGGAATATAACTTTTTAATTGCTTTATAAATATAGTGTCCTATCACAAGAAAAACAAATTGAATAATGAGTCATAACTAAATAACAATAATTTGGATACTAACATTAGACTTGAAAACTATGTTTTAAAATAAATTATGTTTGGATAGGTATATTTTCACCAAAAATTGAAAAACAATACTATGTACTTAAAATAATACTTATATATGAAAATAAAAATGTTTCTTAGCAACATATAAATGTGTCTTTGAATTCAACAGAGACTACTGTGTGGTCCTGATGCATAGTGTAAGGCATGACAAAACTGAGATTGCACTGCAAATTTGAGTAAACTTTTTATCTTTACTCAAAAATTGCAAAAAAATATAAAAAGGTCTTAATATGTCTGCATAATTTGGTGTATGGAATGTTGCATGTACTATAATATCTATGTAGGATTACATATTACATATATTACATATAGCATATGAATAATATATACATCTGTATACTTACAAAATATATATAAATACATAATAAAATATATAGCATATAGAATATATGCATAATTTACTATACGTAGAAGGTAGAAAGGAAAAAGCATTTTAAAGAGTAAAAATAAATAGCCATGGGAGTTGTTCAGAGGTTTTTCATCCATTCATTTTCATAAATCTGCATGTATACCTCTATATGTACATGTATGTGTATGCATGTATGTATGCATGTATGAAGAGAGAAAATCTCTGCACAGAAATGTAAACTTCAGGAGGCAAGAAATTTTATCCTTTTTTTTTTTTGGGCAGGCCACTGTATCAAGAATGTGGCACATCTATAAGTTTAATAATTGTTGAATGAAAGTTGAAAGAAGTTCTCAAAATCTATGACGTTAAGCTTTCTGAAGGCTCTTCAATCCTTCAACATCATTTCTCTATTGCAGCCAGAAGCAACATATGAGAAGAGTTAATCAGATTATGTGCGCTCCAATGTGTGTTAAACCTTGTCTTCCCATTGTGTTTCACACAGCCCAGATTCTCAGGCTCCCAGGGCCTTCTTGACATTCCACTTCTTCTCAAACCACTCCCGCCTCCTTTGCTAATTATGTCCCAGTCTCCCAGGCATTCTTCAATCTTCACACTTGTCACTTAATTCTGGAATATTTTATGCTTCCTGTCTCTGTCTTCCCATTCTCTTTGTGGCTGCTTTCTTCTTAGTTTATATAACTGAGTTTATATTCCTCTTCCCTTTGAGCATCTTCCTCAAAAACAGACTTCAGAATGAGTCATTTATTTGCTGTTTCTTTCTTTCCTACCATATATTTCAATTAGGTATTATTTTGCTTTCTAATTTGGATTCAATCATTCAATGATTCACTATATTCCATGTTGGCAAAGGAACAGGTCATATTCATCTCTCTTATGATATAGATTAAGCATCTCTAATCTGAAAACTTGACATTTTATATGTTCCAAATTCTGGAAATTTTTAAATACTGACATGATACTACAAGTAGAAAATTCCATACCTGACCTGACAAGTCATATTCAAAAGCACTGGCAATAAAAATATTACATAAAATTTCTTCAGGATATGAGACTAAGGTATATCACATATTAAACAAAAGTTAATTTCATGTTTAGAACTGGGTCCTGCTATGGTTTGGTAAGTTTTTCACAAAGATTCATGTTATAGGGTAGAAATAAGACGTCCTCCCAAAAGCTCTTGTGGCAATGCAGAAATGTTCAGAATTGAAATGAATAGGTTATGAGACCTGTAATGTAATCTGTGGATTAATCTATTTGGTGGATTAATAATTGGAATGAATTATTTGTGTAGGCAACTAGGATATGGCTGGAGGTAGTAGGTGACCCAGGGCATGCCCTTGGGGATTATATTTTCCCCTTACTCCTTGCTTTCTTTCCTGACTGCCATGAACTGAGAAGCTTTCCTCTGTCATGCCCTGTGTCGTGAGTGGTGCTACTGATAATTACTCGGAGGCAGATTGTCTTTAAATGCAAGCGTATATTTGATCACACCAATCATCAAATATAAACAATGCAAAAAGTGTTGGGTGTGCTGGAACACCCCAACTAGCATTCAATGCATACTAATTAAACACTATAAGCAAAGTCATGCTTTCCTAAGGCACCTAAACACTACAAGCAATTCACACAATCCTAGGGCAACCATGAGCCCCAAAATACCTCTGATGCCACGTGACTTCTCTTAACCATAGAGCAGATGTTGTCTTTGTCTGGTGGTTCTCTTCAGCCAAAGGCTGGATGTCAGGGAATGGTGAAGTTGGATCCTGGGATGGATAGCAAGGTGGCCAGTCTCACTGATGTCCTTGGAGAAAAAGCCCCCAGTGTGGCAGGACAAGCAGTTTAAATATAGTTCCAAGTTGGTGGTGTGAGCTGGTGATTGATTACACCCAACGAAGGCCAATGTCCATTGGTCATGTCCAGTGAGATGATGTAATTGCAACTAGACATATTCTTTGTGCATGTCCATGGAACTACACTCCCTTTCAATTATAACTAGTCATTGCTAAGCATGCCTGTGACTAGTGCCTCTTATAGTCTCTTATCGATTGCAAGCCCGCATGACTAAGAATGTCAATGATTGCTGTTCCTTAGGTCCAGCAACTTAGTGAGTCCCCAGCATGTCCAGGTGTGTCTATGGCATATATTCCTTATATTCTGCCACCCTGATGTTCTGCCTCATCTTGGGACTAGAGAAATGAAATTGGCCAACCATGAACTGAGACCTCTGTGAAACCATGAACACAAATAAACATTTCCTCTAGTAAGTTGTTCTTGTTGGATATTTTTGGTTCAGCAATGAAAAACTGATTAACATAGTTCATATACTAAAATCTCGGTCCCCAAGTAATGGTATTGAGAAGTGGTGGGATCTTTAGAAAGTGGGGCCCAGCTGAAGGAACTTAGATTATTGTTCTTGAAGGGGACTGATGTCCTTGGAGCAAAAACTCCTTCCTCTTCCTGGTTCACAAGGTAAATAGTTTTGCTCTTTCTTCTACATGCTTTTGCCATGATACACTGCTTCTTTTGAGGCCCATGGCAGTAGGCACTCCAGCTTGTACTGGAATCTTTAAAATAATGAGCCAAAATGAACAAATATTTTTGTGTTAATCATCTCAATTTTTTTATTATAGTAATATAAAGCTGACTAATAGAGATCCCATTATCAATCTATCTCAATGTGTATGCTAATATTCCAAAATTCTTAAAAAAGTGACATCTGAAACACTTATGGTCCCAAGAATTATGGACAAGGTATACTCAACCTGTACTGCCTAGCATGCATGGTCTCTAACATCAGAGAGGTGTTTAATAAACATTTATAAATGAGTGGATGAAAAGTAACCTCTGAACTCCCATAACTCTTCATTTGTATTGCTCTTTAAACACTTAATTCTTGCTGTCCATTACTAAAGATATTTGGAACATAAGTGAAATATAAGTTCCTCGAGAAGCTAGTGTGCTAGTAATGCTAAAATCAAATATAATTTTTCAACTTAGAATGGAATAAAAATAAAATATGATACTATAAAATGATTTTTATTTATATTAGAAATTTTATCATAATAAAGTATTCAAGGAGACAGATGATAGTCCTGGATGTTGACTCTGGAGTCAGTCAAATCTGAGTTCAAATCCTGACTCCCATTTATTTATTGTATGATCTTAGGCAAGTACCTTCATGTTTCTTACACAGCTTGAAATAAGTGGACTTGCATTTTTCAGTCTTTCCAAATTCTTGACCTTATACTACTTATTTTTATTTATTTTTTGGTACCAGGGATTGAATTCAGGGGTACTCGACCACTGAGCCACATCCCCAGCCCTATTTTGTGTTTTATGTAGAGACAGGGTCTCACTGAGTTGCTTAGCACCTCGCCATTGCTGAGGCTGGCTTTGAACTCGTGATTCTCCTGTCTCAGCCTCCCAAAGTGCTAGGATTACAAGCATGAGGCACAGCGCCCGGCTACTACTTATTTTTAAAATAATATGATTGCCAAAACACATTATTTCAGTTTTACGTCCCCAGGAGCCCAAATTCTCCTCTCTAGTTAGTCCAGTCCATTCTCCCATCTTCTGAACCTACTTCTCTTCCTATGTGACTCTGAAATACTCAGGCAAAAAGAATGCCTTCATTTTTTCTTTTGTTTATGAAATGGGTTTCTCTCCACTTTTTAAAAAACTGATATCTAATTCACATGTTATAAAAGTCAACTTTCTGACATTTGCAGTTTAATGGTATTTAGCATTACCCATGAGGTTCTACAACTGTCACCACTATGTGATTTCAGAATATTTTCATCACCCTTCAAATAAACTGCATACTCATGAACAGTCGTCTCCTGTCCCCTAAGTCCCTGGCCACCACTAGGGGACATTCTCTCACTGTGGACTGGCCTATTCTATACCTTTCTTATAAACGGAATCATACAATATGTGACGCGGTGTGTCTGGCTTCCTTAACTGAGGATGATGTTTTTAAAGTTTATTCTAGTTGTAGCACATACTGATGCTTCACTCCATGTTATGGCTAAGTAAATTTTCTTTGCACGACTACATCACAGTTAGTTTATACATTTATTAGTCAGTAGATGTTTGAGTCTTTTTAAAACTATTTTGGCTATAATGCTATAAGCATTAGTGTACAAATGTATTCACATAGGAGTGAAATCAATGGGTTATGAAATAACTCAATGTTTTGCTTTTTAGAAACTGCTGAATTTTTCAAAAAGATTTTATCATTTACATACCTGCCAGCAATATGAGGATTGTACTTTCCTCCTATCTTCACCGGCATCTGATATGGGCTATATTTTAGTTTACATAGCTAGTTCGGTGAATATAAAAAGCTTCATTTTTTTTTTGTACTCACAAACTTAATTATGTAACCCAAAAAGAATCAAAGAAAGTATTTGAAATTGAATTGTTGCAAAATTATTCCAAAATTTCTTTTTTTTATCTGGGAATGTTCTTTTCCATTTTACTTGCCTTCCAGATTTTATGCATCCTCTCCATTCTCTGCCCATACAGAAAACTTGAATAATGATTCAAGCTCATGGTTACCATATCTGTCCTGAACGTTATGGCAAACATTATGTCCTCTGCCTCCAGATTTACTGTTTTGTCTATTTCCTTATTGCATGCCTCTTGACTTCCTAACTCTATATCGTGTTGGATGTAAACAGCCATGTCTCACACAGCCAAGTGTGCTCTTCAGCATTTAGATATCCCCTGAGAGTGTCTACTATGGCCAAGGTAAAATCTTTGGGCATTGCTTTATTATTAATTGGGGGATGTCACACTTCCTGATTCTCTTGACCTATATCTTCTGTCTTATTTTCTAAATACTCTACATACTGTATGAAGCATCAAAGTTTAAATATTCTTAAACTAAAATATTTAGTTGCATTTTTCACTTCCTAACTTCTCTAGCATGTAAAAAATGCATCTTTGATAAGATAATGTGAAATACTTCCTTTCAGTAAATCATTCAGCAGTTCAAAATTGTCTACTCTAGACCCACTTTTAAATAATCTGAGTAGTTTTAATGAAACATTACTACCAAGATACCTACCATTTAATTGATTTCAGTAAGTCATTGGATACTAGTAGTCAAAACAAATAAAATTAAAACAATTAAACTTGATAAAATCTTATGTTGCTATTTTAATGGACTTCTGTGTCGATGTGAATATGATTAATAAAATGAAAAGAGAGAGAGAGAGGATATAGAAGCTTCCCTATGCTCTGTGCTTTCAGACCTAATTCTACTTCTGTTTCTTTTTTTAGAAAATCAATGAACTATACTATACTTGTTCAATTCCTCATGCCCTTTATCTCAACAACTCTTGCTCTCAAATAAGATTTTTCATTACCTCTTATTCCACTGAATCAGTTATTCTCACTGTCTCCTTGACCTGACTGCACAGTGACATCTATTCTGCCAAATCCTCATGGTTAATTCTTTGGCCTTATAAGATTACAGTTATTTAGTAGCATCTGATATGGTTGGTGACATTATCCTTCTGCAAACAGTCTTCACTTGGAATATCTGTCCTATATTTTTATCTCAATTCATTGTCTACTTCTTCTCAACCTCTTTTCTAATTCTATTTTAGGATTTTTTTAAAATATGCTCTTTTCCTCTGGCTTCATCTCTATGTGCTTTTTTCCTTTGCATTTGTCTTTTGTGAAATATAACCTTTTCCAAATATCCTTTTATGACAAATCCACTATAGTTTTTTTCATGTACCAATGATAGTACCTAGCTGAAAATAATAGAATTCACTATAGACAGCTTTAAAAAGAGATTTATTAAATAATATTAAGTAATACATGTCATATCAACATGACCAATGATGCTGAGACCTTGCTCATTCCAATACTGTTGGGAACTAATTATCACAATTGGCCAGTATGGCTTCTGAAGACCTAGATTCCCCTACCACCATATGTATCAAGAGATTCAGTGTCCCAAATTAACACACGTCTTACTGATTCCCTACAGAAACTTTATGCTAGAATATTTGAAAGAACCAAAGATAATGCCTACAACCTATCCAATAGGTGGCTAGGAAAATAAGTTTTCTATCTTATGTTTTGTGGAAGTCAAAATTTATAATGTATAAAATTATAAATTGTAATGTGAATTCTCAAAAATATAAATGACATAGCTCATTACCAATTTATATTTTTATTGCTGTTATCACTAGTTGATATTATAAGATGTATTTATTTATTTATGTATGTATTTATTGCCTGATTGTCTCCCCCATTAAAATATGATTTCTTTGAGAACAAAATCTCTGCCTAACTGGACTACCTTACTTTTAACTCTCAGAACAGCACTGTATGGCACTGTATGATTATCAGTGTGTAGACAGCCATGCTAAAACACATTCGAACTTGGAATTGAACATCATGAAAATTTTTATTCACTTGCGGTGCTTGATAGACAGAGGAGTCTGTTTCTTCAGTATCAGCATTGGCTACGTATCTGACTTTGAAGTTGATCTAACTGTCCAATCCTTGGTTTTCTTATCTCAGGATCATGATAATACCTACTTTCAAGGATTAATATGAAGTATAAGTAAAATAACCCAGGACTTAGCAAAAAATGTTCCACTTAGAAAATTTTCAATAAAGTCTAAATAAAAATATTTCCAGTAAGAACTATTATTTGAGAGACACATCCTTGAGTGGACAAAATAACTTACTTTTACATTTAAGACATAAATTAATTGAAAACAAAGGTTTTATCAACTAAAAAAAATTCATAGAACACCTTTGCAAAATAGAGTACAGGGACCACACTGGAATACGAGGAAGAAAAACCCACAAAATTACCAGATATGGTCCCAAAATGTTTATAATCAAGAGTTAGCTCTAGCTAGGTGTTGCAGCGCATATGTATAATTTCAGAGGCTCAAGAAACTGAGGCAGCAGGCTCACGAATTCAAAGCCAGCCTCAGCAACTTAGCAAAGCCCTAAAGCAACTTAGCAAGACCCTGTCTCTGAATGAAATATAAAAAAGGGCTGGGGAGTGGCTTAGTGGGTAACTGCCCCTGAGCTCAATCCCTGGTACCAAAAAAAAAGTTAGTTGTGAAAGTGGAAAAACTTATTCTATTTTATATTTAAACAGATTTATAAAGGAAAAAAAATCTAGCTGCTAGAAATTGATGCTAGACTATACAATATCTGTCAGACATCAATCCTTATTTAAAAAATTTACATAGTGACTTGATTATCTCAAAATTTTCAAATTCTGTCTTCCAAAAGAATTCTCCTCCAACTTGAAGGAGATGGATAAATCCACCATCAGTCAATATGATTGTTGGAAAAGAAGGATAGGGTGATTAATTAGGGTGAGTCTTTTTCTGTTCAGTTCAGGTTCAGTAATATGCCCTGGAAATGACACAAAATCATATTTCTCTGGAATTTGATGAATGGAGTCATCAGCATCACATCATTTTCTACACACTCTATATCAAATGGCTTGTTATTGAGGAGTGTGTAATAAAGGAAATACAAATTCAGTACATCTATGAAGAGGAAGAAATGCTATTATTGATCTGAGCAAAGAAAATAAACATACATACACACACACACACACATATAAAAACATGTGCAATATTTAGGGAAATGTTTAAAGAGAAAATTGAAAGCTTTCTAAAAATCCTGACAGATTTTATTAATGAGTGCTCATATGGCCAAAATCAAATGCTGCTTTGTAAACATGTTGCAATAGTGCTAGAACTAAGATCGAACATTACTAATTATAATGTGGAGAAAATGCTTGTTCGAAAAAATGCTGGACCTCCTCCTTCTTCGCTGGTACCATTTCCATTTTCTATGTTGCCTCATCATCTGGGCTGCTTTTGCTATTTTCCTTTCACCAACTATTTCATGTAAATGCATCTAAGCTGTAGGTATGCAAGCTAAGTCTTTTATGATTTAAAATAAATAGCAGATATATGATTTAAATCATAGTATAATTAATTAGTTGTATTAGTAATAAAGACAATAAAAATCATGCAAATGCACCATTCGGATCTAGCTCTTTCATTTAAAGTCAAACACAGTGTCAATTTCAGGATGCTTATAATTATAATTAACTACTTAATTTCTTCCCTAATTCAGTATTCAGGAAAGATTAAAATGTTTTAAAATGAGATACTCAACACTACATGGAGAGTGAAATTATCATTACTCTATGAAATGCCACTGAGTTTGGGTTTTGATTCAAACAAACCAATTGCAATACAGATATTTTGAGAAAATGATATAAAATTGCTTTAAAATACTTCAGCAAAAGAACAAAACCAATTTTGTCAAAATCTTGATATTTTCATCTGGGTATCAGGTATATGGAATTTATTTTATTAGTTTAACTTTTTCTAATATTGTTTTTTTTTTTTTAAGAGATCATATATATATATATTTATTTATTTATTTATTTATTTAATTTTTAATTTTTATTTATTTTTCTCAAAAGTTGCATTTAAATACATGTTATCAAACATAACAGAAAAAAAACAAATTTTCAGAAGCAGTACACACTATTCACTGAAAATATTTGTTGAGGCAAATAGAAAAAAAAATTATTACAATCATAATTTTTCTAACTTTGCACAAAATTATAAGCAGATTACATTCTTCATATTAAACATCTTTATATGCACTTTCAATGAACAGTATATATATATATATTTATATATATTTTTTATCAACCATCTTTACTATACCCATTC